>CAUYQU010021283.1:0-28856 GCA_963574635.1 Cheracebus regulus
TCCAAGCAATTCTCCTGCCTCAGCCTCCTGAGTAGCTGAGATTACAGGTGATTGCCACCACACCCAGCTAATTTTTTTATATTTTTGATAGAGACAAGGTTTCACCACGTAGGCCAGGCTGGTCTCGAACTCCTGACCTCAAGTGATCTGCCACCTCAGCCTCTCAAAGTGCTGAGATTACAAGCATTAGTCATAGTGCCTGGCCCAGATAAACATTTTTTTTTTTAAATGTAAGTACGTCCCATTCAATATTTAAGACATTCTAAACAATTATTTGTTGCATATCTGAACTTCAAATTTAACTGGGAGTCTTGCCCTATGTTTTACCTGGCAACCCTATTCCTGAAAGATAAATCCCTGCTGACAGCATTAGGGAGCCAAGTGGGGAGAATGGCCTTGCAAGGGGTGGGTGGGGGTGGAGGGGGAACGTTTTCAACATTCAGTATTATTTATTCATGTTATCCCCTCCAACTATGTCTCCCAAACTTCCATCTTAACACCATCTACTTTATCCTCTCTGGAAACATTCTCATTTATTTACTGGAGTAGAGGAGAGTCAGTTACCCATTTTTTTGGAGGACTTAGTATCCAAGGCATCCTTCACAACTTCCTGCTCTTTTTTTTTCTTTCCACTGCCACAACTTTACTCCCAGCTCTAGGTACAGAGGAGTCCCAGTGATTAAATCTCTGAGTGCTTTGGAATGTAGATAGGCTTGATTCTTGGCTCTTTCTATCGCTAATTTAGGACTTGTCTTTCTCAAGTCTGCTAAATCATTTACTCCTTTTTGTATCAACATCCTAATTTCTAAAACTATGCTGTGCTCTATCCTCCTATCTTCCCATCTTTGTGGATTTTATCTTTAACAAAAAAGTTCGTGTTCTTTTTGAAGGATTGTAGGAAATAAAATCAAAGCATGTGTTCGTTCTACCTTTACATGAAAGTTCTTTCTATCTCATCTTAACACACTTGCACTGAAGTGATTACTTTCCACCTGCAAAGTGGAAACAATGAGACCAGTTGGCAGCTCCTGCTTTAGTCAAGCAAGAAATGAAGGTCACTTGGAAGATACTGTACAGATGGAGTTAAATAAATATGGATCTCTTTTTTGAAACTTTTCACCTGCCTGGTGAGATGACTCATATACGATTTTATAGTCAAATAGCTACATACTATAGTGGAAGAAAAACTTAATGGGGAAGTGTTTCAGTTCTTGCGCAGATATAAAGGATATGACTTTTCCAGATTACAGGGGTTGCCTCTAGGTCAACTCTAGGGCTTATTACAACACTGAAGCTCTTTCATTGTGTGAAACAGGCAATAAGACATGATTTACACAGGTGTCTAAATTAAACCTTTAAACACATTTTAAGCTCTTGATAACTAAAATCATTAATAACTTGAGAACAATGAAGATACAGCTGTTCATGGCTATAGGCTAAGGATCTGATTGTCTCTTTATGTGATTAATCTATTTGGCAGTGAACTGCAGGAAGCACTGGGGCTTAAAGTCCTTTATTTTTATTACTAATTGCATTAATTATCTAGCAATAAACTGGATGAATCTAATGAGGAAGTAACATAATTTTACCAAAAAAAGAAGCATAGGCATTTTTCTAGATCAAGAGAGTATTTCAGTTGACTTTCTCATGTTTTTTTTTAAAGAGCGTCTAGCATTTTTTATTCTTTTTTTTCTATTTTATTTTTAAAATTTTCCCCAGCTTTATTGTCATTAACAAATGAAAATTATATATATTTTCAGTGTATTGTGTGATGTTTTGATATGTGTAGATACCATGAAATGATTAAATCAAGCAAATTAACATATCCCATATGACTTTCTTATGACTTACTGGTTTTCATGACTTCTCTAGATTTGTACCCTGCTGAAGTGCAAAACGACTGGTTTAAACACTTGTGGTGATTCAGTGGAAACAGCTTCTACCAGGTTTGAAATGTTCTCCCTCAGTGGCACTTTCAGAACCCAGTATGTCTTTCCTGAGGTGTTGCTGAGTGAAACGAAGCTTGCACCTGGAGAATTTCAGGTAAGAATCTTTGACTATTGCCAATTAGTTTCATGTGAGAGGAAGTATTTTTAATATAAAAACCTACTCAACTGCTTACATATATCATACAAATTTCTATTTGGAAAGGGTAAGATTATCCTTGGGGATCATGAAGGACATTGAACAGGCTGTATTTCTTGTCTGGAAATTCTTAACATAATAATTAGTGTGTCCTTGAGAATAAAAAGATATATATCTTATTTTGGGGATTATAGGGAGAAGGCTGGGCTGTTTTAGGTCTTCCAAGTAGAAAGAAGATTCAGTGAGAGTAGTTTCAGAACCAGTCCCACTGGAGCCCCTTAGGGTCACTGGGGAGTGATGGCCAAGGGAAGTTGAAAGGAGTCCCTCTCATTGAGTGAGTCAAGGCTCTGTGTGATGATAGAAGGAAAAGAGACAAGGAAAAGCTGAAGAAGAGAGAATTCTACCGTGGTTGATGTTGGCAAAAAAGCAAAAACTTTTTAAAGTTCAGAAATAATCCCTTGCTGCACATGTGCTCTGCCCAGCCACATTCTTCCGCTGACTTCCTGCAAGTTTTCCTCTAAATCCCCTTTCCTAGTAGAAATCACTGCTGGGGTGAGGGAGGATAATGGAATGGTGAGGAGGCTGTGGTGAGCAAGAGATAGGAGATGACCAATGCTCAGTTCAAACCCCACTTAGTCAATTGCTTCGGGCCATTTGGGGGAGAGGACTAGAGGACTGTGTGAGAGGACTAGATTTCTCTTCTGTTTACTACCAAATCCACTGGTTTGTGTTTATTAACTCTTACAGTGCTTCCATAGGTAAGTACATTAGAAGATATTATTGATTATGGGCATTTCAATAATAAATGAATCAATGCCAGTTGCATAGCTCCAATTTTTCTTATACTTGGCAACATTTCAAATTTTTTTTTGAACAGAATTTGGCCAGTGTTTTTGTTTCTTTATTCAGTTATACTAAATTTTAAAAGTGAGTTATGGGATTATATAACTTGATGGTAGCCTTTGCCTACTTTTTTGTTTTAATCAGGTGTCAACTGATGGACGCTTACTTAGTCTGAAGCCGACATCTGGACCCGTCTTAACAGTAACTCTGTTTGGGAGGTCGTATGAGAAGGACTGGGTATCAAATGCTTCATCAGGCCTCACAGCACAAGCACGAAGAATCATGCTAATCGTTATAGCACCTATTGTGTACTCATTAAGTTGGTGAAATTTTGACATTTTCTCTTTTTTATTTGGGATAATTAAAAAAATGAGAGATGAGAAAAGAAAGACTAGTCTGGGCTAATATTACTCTGTAGTATAAGTGAATTACTGGTTTCTCTTTATTTAAACAAACACGCACACACCAGATAATATAAGCTAAATAAATTATCTATTCATGTAGATTTTATAAAAACTATATTTGAGCATTGGTCTTTCTTGAATATGAGCTAATTATATCAAATAAGTATCACATCTTTTATGCAGAATATATAAAAACTACAGGTAAAAAGTGTATCAGAACTATAAAAACATTTACTTACAAGAAGCCTGCTCTTACCACTTTTATTATAACACATATCACTTATTCATCTCTGCTAAAAATTTCAAATGATTTTATTTGTTTGCTCTGTTAGTTTTTTTTTACTGAAACAATACATTTTGATTCTCTTGTGGGTTGAATAATGTCTCCCCAAAATTTACATGTTGAAGTACCTCAGAATGCGACTGTATTTGGAGACAGGGTATTTAAAGAGGTAAAATAAGGTCATTAGGATGAACCTAATTTAATGTGACTGGTGTTCATAAAAGAAGAGGGGAGTAGGGCGCGATAGCCACAGAGGGAGACCATATGGAGACGCAGAGGAAGAACAACCCTTTACAAGCCAAGGAGAGAGAGAGCTTCAGAAGAAACCAACCCTGTCAACACCTTGATCTTGGACATCTAGCCTCCCAAACTGTGGGAAATACATTTCTGTTGTTTACGTCACCCAGTCCATGGTACTTTGTGAGGCAGCCCTGGCAAATGAATCAAAGACCCATTCCTGTTTCTCTCCCCACAACGACTGTTTTCTACCATAATCTGAAGCTTGAGCAAAAAAGGCTTACCTGGTAAGAGTATTCAGCTAGACTGCGTCCCCAAAACTCCAATAGACACTCTTAGAGAAGGATTCCTCATGGATTGATAGTGAAACCATTAGGTTATTGAATTCCTCTGGAATTAGAAAAACAGAATCCCATTTTAAGAAAGTATGTATTTAATCTAGCATTGCGTGTTCTATTTTAGTAACAGCAGAATCTCTTGACATTACACAACTCAGTGAAACATAGAACACCATTTAAGCCAAAACATCTCTCAACTGATTGATAGACTCTGAGCACTAATATCAGAGGGCTGTGATGATGGACAATTACAGAGCACTGATGGCAGCCATGCACTGTGCAAAGCACGCCCTTCTCTACAGGAGGGCAGGTCACTTGCAGCAGTGATCCATGCCAGCAATACATCATTTTGAGACAGACATTTTTGTGGCAGATGCTTTTCCTAAAAAGTACTATAACATCCAAAAAATATTTGAGTAAAATCACCTTGTGCTTTTGGATGACATTCACTGACATCTGCTTTTTTTCAAGACCTAATAGAAAATTTAAAAAGCCCATTATGTATTTAGAAACAGGAATCCTCAGAGCAAGCCTCCATACTCTCATATAATTTCAATTTGAAACAGAAAACATATTGATATGTTGGCAATAGGCTTGAAATATTAAAAACTTCAGACAAATTCTAAGTGTTTATTTTCTACTCAACATTGACAACTATGGGTAAGTTCTCCACTGTGGTGTAATGAATTGCTCCCAAACTAATATCTTCAAACGACAAATATTTATTATAGGGTTTCTGAGGGTCAGGATCTGGGAGTGGCTTAGTGGAGTTGTTCTGAATCAGGGTCTTCATACAGTTGTAGTTACCCTGTCCCCAGGGCTGCTATCATCTCCAGGTTCTGGTGGAGCTGGAGAATCTGCTTCTCAGCTAACTCACAATTGTTGCCAGGCCTCCATTCTGTAGGATGCTGGAAAAACTTTTATAGAATGTCAGTGGGCTTCTCTTAGAGTGATGATATTGAGAGAGAAAGCACATGAAAGAAAGAGAGAGAGAACTTGGATGTAAGCCACAGTCTTTGAAAACCTAATCACAGAAGTGGCATCTCTTCTGCCATATGATACTGGTCACATGGACCAACCATGGCACAATGTGGAGAGAATCTAACAGAGGTGAGAATATCAGGAGATGAGGCTTCATGGGGCCCATTTCGAATGCTATCACAGTGAATATATGTATTTATATTTATATATGTATATATTGCAATGTAATTTTAAAAATAGGACTTTTCCTTTTCTTTTTGCTATATGTGATATGTATTTCAAAATATATTCCCAATAGTTACATCTGAAAAGTACACACTAAAAATCTTTCTATATGTTTTATAATTAAATTAATCTAATAATCTCTACTTTTGATCTATAGTAAATTTAACTGTTTGTCTTAACTACAGTTTGTAGCAAAACCGTCTCCTTTTGATACACACAAGGGACTTTTTAATTTAATTATTTGAGACAGAGTTTCACTCTTGCTGCCCAGGCTGGAGTGCAATAGCATGATCTCAGCTCACTGCAACCTCTGCCTCCTGGGTTCAAGCAATTGGGCCTCAGCCTCCTGAGTAGCTGGGATTACAGGCATGAGCCACCACACCCGGCTAATTTTGTATTTTTAGTAGAGACAGGATTTCTCCATGTTGGTCAGGCTGGTCTCAAACTCCTGACCTCAGATGATCCACCCACCTCCGCCTCCCAAAATGCTGGGATTACAGATGTGAGCCACTGCACCCAGCTGGTGAGACTTTTGCATTCATTTTTTCAGAAGCTCACTTTGTAGGGGAACATACATTTAAAAGTAAGAGCATAAGTTCTAGAATTGCTAATTCATGAAATGCAACCATTAGGAAAAAGGGTCTTAAAAACATCACCCTCTTTACTTAATTGAATCTTTTAAGAAACCAAGATTCTTCTTCCTAATAATCTATTTGATATACAATATATATCAATATATATGTATATAACAAAAGTGAAAAAAACTGACCCTTAATCACAATGTTCTGAATATCAAGAGGAATACTAAAAAAGTCAACTAGACAGTCATGTCAACGTTAAAAGCTGTTCTGAAACACATCACTTTGGTTTTATACTGAAAACTGATACCTTGAATTTCCTCTGCTTCTCTATCCTGTGGTTGTACTGGGCATGTTCCAAATGCATCACTTTAATTTTTGTTTTATTTATTTATTTAGACAGAGTTTCTCTCCTAAATGCATCACTTTAATTATTTATTTATTGAGACAGAGTTTCACTCCTGTTGCCCAGGTTGGAGTGCAATGGCGCGATCTCAGCTCACTGCAACCTCTGCCTCCTGGGTTTAAGTGATTCTCCTGCCTCAGCCTCCCGAGTAGCTGGGATTACAGGCATGTGCCACCATGCCTGGCTGATTTTTTTGTAATTTTAGTAGAGATGGGGTTTCTCTATGTTGGTCAGGCTGGTCTTGAACGCCTGACCTCAGGTAGTCGGCCCTTCTCCACCTCCCAAAGTGCTGGGATTACAAGCGTGAGTCACTGCCCCTGGCTTATTTTTAATTTTTAAAAATAATCTCAACTTTTATTCTAGATTCACAGAGTGCATGTGGAGGTTCGTTACAGGGGTGTATTAGGTGATGCTGAGGTTTGAGATACAAATGATTTTTGTCACCCAGGTGATAAGCATAGTACCCAATAGGTAGTTTTCAGCCCTTTCCCGCTCCGTTTCCCAGCTGTAGTCGCCCCCAGTGTGTGTTTTTGCCATCTTTATGTCTATGTGTACCAAATGTTTAGCTTCCATTTAAAAGTGAGAATATGCAGTATTTGATTTTCTGTTTTTGTCTTAACTCGCTTAGGACGATGGCCTCCAGCTGCATCCATGTTGCTGCAAAAGACATGATTTTGTTCTTTTTTATGGCTGTGTGTATTCCATGGTGTATATGTACCATATTTCTTTATCTAACTCATCACTGATGGGCACCTTTGTTGATTCCAGGTCTTCACTATTGTCAATAGTGCTATCAAGAACATACAAGTGCACCTGTCTTTTTGGTAGAATGATTTCTTCTCCTCTCAGTAAATGCTTAGTAATGGGATTACTGGGTCAAATGATAGTTCTGTTTTGAATTCTTTGAGAAATCTCCAAACTGCTTTCCATAGTAGCTAAAGTAATTTACATTCCCACCAACAGTACAGTGTTCCCTTTTCTCCACAGCCCCACCAGCAGCTGTTATTTTTGACTTTTTAAATAATAGCTGTTCTGACTAGTATGCGTGGTATCTCATTGTGGTTTTGATTAGCATTTTTCTGATGATGACTGGTGCTTAACATTTGTTCATATGTTTCTTGGCTGCTTGTATGTCTTCTTTTGAGAAGTATCTGTTCATGTCCTTTGCCCATTTTTAATGAAGGTTTCTTTCTTTCTTTCTTCCTTTTTTTTTTTTTCCTTGCTGATTTAAGTTCCTTATACATTCTGGATATTAACCTTTATTAGACCTTTGGTCAGATGCAGTTTGCAAGCATTGTCTCCCATTCTGTAGGTTGTCTGTTTACTCTGTTGATACTTTCTTTTGCTGTGCAGAAGCTCATTAGTTTAATGAGGTTCCACTTGTCCATTTTTTTTGTTGCAATTGCTTTTGAGGTCTTAGCCATACATTCTTTCCTAAGGCTGATGCCTAGAATGGGCATTTCCTACATTTTCATCTAGATTCTCATAGTTCCAGGTCTTATGTTTAAATCTTTAATTCATCGTATCAAAAACAATCTACAGATTAATGCTATTCCTACCAAACGACCAAGGTCATTTTTCACAGAATTAGAAAATACTATTTAAAAATTCATACAAGCCAAAAAGAATCCCAAAAGCCAAAGCAATGCTAAGCAAAAAGAACAAAGGCAGAGGCGTCACACTCCCCAACTTCAAACTGCAATACGTCACAGTAAACAAAACGTCATGGTACTGATACAAAAACAGACACACAGACCAATGGAACAGAATAGGGAACTCAGAATAAAGCTGCACACTGATATAGTTTGTATATTTGTCCCCACCCAAATCTCATGTTGAATTGTAATACTCAGTGCTGGAGATGGGGCCTGATAGGAGGCATTCGGGTCATGGGGATGCATCTATCCCAGCTTGGTGCTGCTTGGCAATAGTGAGTTCTCACAACATACGATCATTTAAAATGTGTGGCAGTCCCCCTACTCTCTCTCGCTCTTGTTTTTGCCATGTGAGGCACCTGCTCTTGCTTCATCTTCTGCCGTGAGTAAAAACTTCCTGAGGCCTCCCAAGAAGTAGATGCCAGCACTGTGCTTCCTGTACAGCCTGCAGAACTGTCAGCCAATAAAACCTCTTTTCTTATAAATTATCCAGTCTCGGGCATTTCTTTATAGTAATGCAAGAACAGTCTAATACACACACATACAACCATATGATTTTTGGCAGAAGAATGAAACTGGAGGCCTACCTTTCACGATAATTTTTGTTTTTGAAAAGACAGTAAAATTCTTAGATGAGGAGAGTATCCTACACTTATAATAATACTTAGGCAGCCTGCTCTAGTGTGCAATGGAATTATTATTTTAAGTACAGAAAATGCAAAAACAAATCTGTGTTCTAATAATATTCTTACCTATTCAGGGTTAGTATAATTTAAATGAAACCTAGTAGATAAAAATACTAAGCAAATATGGGACCTAATAAATCCGAATATCTGTACCACTTCAAATATGAAAATAATAATAACCCAATCTTAAAACACGAGGAGAGTACCTATAAATTAATAGTGCTACATTGTAGTGTTGTTACTGTGTATACCATTTTTATCATGGTAACTTATAAATTAAATATAAACAAAAGCTTATACCCTTAAAAATTGAGATCTACTATTTATCCAGAGTTCTTAGTGAATCCAAGGAAAGAGTCATGGAAAAGTAACAAGGTCTAACATGAAACAACAATGAGAGGGAAGGAGTAAAGAAAAGCGGAGGGGAGAACTCATGAGAGTTTTCCATAATACTATAAAAGCATGGCACTTTCAAAAATTAAATATGAAGTTTCTTAAATTGGCAAGGCAGAGGAACACGTGCACACACAGATATACATGTACTGATGGCCATGCACACAGGCCGAACCGTATTTGGGGACCCATATTTGGACACAGACCCAGACTAAAATATGGGTCAACTGTGTTTCTACTTCCAGAAAAGTGCTTGTGACAGAAAGGTTTGCTTGGGTATGGTGCTATCAGACAAGAAACAGATCATGTATCCCTTCAAAAGCCGGCCCTCAAAAATGCTCTCTTATAGGAAAAAGCATCTGGCTTGTGGTGGAGGGCTGACTTCTGCTCAACAATGATGAACAGGTAATAATCTCATTCTCCTCCACCTTCCCGGCCTCTCAGGAGTATCTGTCTGTTATAGTGTTCTTTCTATTCATAGCTCAGTAGCCTTGAGCAGTGAAGGTTTGAACTGCACACATCCACTTATATGTAGATTTTTTTAATAAATATATTCAAAAATATTTTGGAGATTTGTGACAATTTGAGAAATCTTGCAGACAAACACATAGCCTAAAAATATCACAAAAATTAAGAAAAAGATAAGCCGCGAATGCATACATGTAGAAACTATTTTATCATTTATTTGTATAAATTGTATACAAATCTATGGTACAAAGTCAAAATTTACCAGAATACACTTACAGACCATACATAATCACATTTGCAATGAAGAGAAATGTAAACCTATGTCAAGATGCAGTATTAAATCATAACCACATAAAAATTACAGTAGTATTACGTATTATACTACTGTGATAATTTTATTGCCCCTTCCTGTTGCTGTTGCAGTAAGCTCAAGTGTTGTAAGAATCTACTTCATGCCCTGTGACACTAATTGCCTTTGCATAAGCAGTTCCTCTCTTCAGTAAATTGGGGATTGCAACACATAAGGAGAAGACTGGCAACTTTGACATTCCTAGAACACAGTCCTTGGAGAGGTTTCCAATTGCCCAAGTCTGCTGGTATAGTGAAGGATGTTCTCACCTGCCTTAAACCCCTGGTCTTGCAAAATAGTCAACATTACAAAAAGGAAAGAAACCTCAGCATCATACAATATACCCCATGTCACAACCCTGCACATGTACCACCTGAATCTAAAATAAATGTTGAAATTGTTTACCAAAAAATACAAATTAATGATAACATTCAGACTTAGAGAGGCTAAGTGCTGATGATCCCCTACTTATAATGTTTTGATTTACAAATTTTCAACTTACGGTGATGCAAAAGCCATACACATTCAGTAGAAAGTGTACTTTGAATTTTGAATTTAGATCTTTTCTTGGGCTAGGGATATGTGGTATGACATTCTCTCACAATGCTGGGTAGTGGCAGTGAGCTGAGCCACAGCTCCCAGTCAGCCACGTGATCACAACAGCAAACCGCTGATACCATACTCCACAGTGCTTTCAATACATTACATGAGATATTCAACACTTTATTATAGGCTTTGTGTTAGATTATTTTTCACAACTGTAAGGTAATGTTAAGTGTTCTGAGCACATTTAAGGTAGGGTAGCCTAAGGTATCTTGTTTGGTAAGTTATGTGTATTAAAAACTTTTTTGACTTAATGATATTTTCAACTTATTATGGGTTTATGGAAACATAGTCCAATAAACTGTAATATATGCATCTATAATATATTTAAGGTCAACCAATAAGTGGTTGAGCTGGGATAAAAGGCCTAGTTTCTTCTACCTCAAATGTATATCCCCTTTAGGCCGGGCGCAGTGGCTCACATCTGCAATCACGAGGCCCAGGCAAGTGGATCGTTTGAGCCCAGGAGTTGGAGACCAGCCTGGGCAACACGGTGAGACCCCCTCTCTACAAAACAAAAACAAAAGATTAGCTGGACATAATGGTGTAGGCATGGGTCTGTAATCCTAGTCCCAGCTACTCAGGAGGCTGAGGTGGGCAGATCACTTAAACCTGGGAGGCTGAAGTTGCACTGAGCCAAGTTTGCACCTCTGCACTAAAGCCCGGATGGCAGAGTGAGTCCCTATCTCAAAATAAACAAACAGAAATGTATGTCCCTTTTAACCATGACATATTTTCTCCTTAGAATGTACATTAATCAGCATAGGCTAGATTGTGATGTAGTAGAAAACAACACCAAAAATGTTATGGCTTAATACAACAAAAGCTTATTTCCTGCTTATACAGAGTCCCCGCCAGGGCAGCTAGCCTCTATGTCATAGCACAGGACCACAGGCTTTTTTCATTTTGTGTCACCTCCTTAGCAACCTGTGCTTCCATAATATCTGGAGCATGAGAAAAGAATATGAAAGAATTGCACATGTCTCTTAACTGCATTCATCCAGAGTAATACATGTCATTTTCAGTCATATTTTATCAGCTAAAGTAGGTCATATGGCTATGCCAAATTTAAAATGAAGTAGGAAGTGTAATTCCCCTGTATGTCTGCCATGAGTCATCAAGGCTGCTGTTATCATTCTTTTATTCTCCAACCTATAATATCATTACACTACTTGTCTTCTGCCCTATTACTTTGTTGTCAGCCCTATTACCTTGTTGTCAGCCCCATTACCTGTCAATTGCAAGCCAATATCATCTGTTCCTTCTTAGACAAGGCTAACACAAGGTTTATACATTCCCTATCCCTTCCATGGAACTGAAGGCAATTTTACCTTTAACTTCTTGCCCAGAGAATGGAAAGGCATTATTAATATTTTGTGTACAGTGCATTATGTTTTACAAAATATTTTTAACATACATTTTCACATATTTCACAAGGCAGGCACATTTTTCTCCATTCTGCATTAGAGAGCAAAGTTCAAAGTTCCTAACTTATGTGTATCAAATCCTCAAACCAGAATCATTTAACTTCACACTTACTGCTTTCTCTACCATTTTAGGTTGTTAGTATATTCTTACTAGCAACTACCTGAATGCTAGCCTGTGCTTCTTTAGAAACTCAATGTCAAGCCTATTTAAGTTTTGGATATTGATTTGTGGCTTAACAATTATTAAAGCCAAATTCATATTGCATCCTTACCTTTCTAAGAGAGGTATGTCACATTTCTCAAAGTCAGTCTTGCAGCTTTAATAGCACAGACCTTGATACGATGCAGTGCGAGGGCTAAGGTGAAAGTACACAATTAATATTTAAACTTATATATATATGTGGAACAAAGATCATAGGCAATCCTATCTGCTGATGTGGTGTGGAGAATAAGAATTTCCCCTGAGGCATTGGGAGAAGACTGGTAACATAAAGAAAGAGAATTTTTCTGGCTTAGAAAGTAAGTTTAAAGGGATTAATGAAAGTATGTTAACAGAAGGGTGAGCTCTTTTAATCTAGCTATTTTGAAATTAGTTCTGTTTGGTGGTCCAGCTATAGAAATACAGCAAAGGTACTTATCAGCATGAAAAGCTATTTAATCACCTATAGTTTCTGGAAACTGGACTCCTGCCAAAGCAAATAAGATCCAGCTGTCACTATGGTAGTAGATTATCTGATAAATAATTATTGGACAATGTGCATTCTAGACATGTTGACTGGATAAAATTTGATTTGAGATATAAAAATATTAGAATTAGGAAATGCTGTTTTAATAGATTATGATATTGATTTAATGAAATTGGTTTTGAACTAGATGACTTTTTTTCTTCCTGCTTTTGGGAAAATTTTGTTTTGCTCCATTAAATACAACTATCTGAAGGTTTATTTGTTATTTCAATATGAGTAAAAATTAATTGAAAAGCCTGCTGTTATGAGCACCTAGCTAGTACTAGAAAACTAGTTGCTGTGCAGATCAATTATAAAAGCATTGTAGTAAGAAAATAAAATCTGAGAGCCTGACAATAACTTCCAAAATACACACATATAATTTAGTTTTAATGGAAATAAATATGTGAAAGTTATCTTCAGAAACTGCTGATAAAATGTTATACTAATTTTATAGATTATGACAATTACAAATACTATTTTGAAAATGTTTTGAAATTAATATTAGTGTGTTGTCTCATCTGCCTAGCTTAATTAATAATAGTCTACCCATTCAACCCATTCATTCATAGACAGTTTTCATTCACTTAGTAGTCTCAGTTTTTCCTCTCTAGGTGTTTGAATGGTCTGTGTGATAAATCAGCTAAAGAGATGCGAAACCCCTTAATTCAATTTATTTATTTATTTTTATTTTTATTTTTACTTTTTATTGAGACAGGGTCTGGCTCTATCATCCAGGCTGGAGTGCAGTCTACACAGCTCACCGTAGCCTCTACTTTCTGGGCTCAAGTGATCCTCCCATCTTAGCCTCCTAGCTAGCTGGGACTATAGACATACACCACCACACCCAGCTAATTTTTTTGTAGAGATGGGGTTTCGCCATATTGCCCAGGCTGGTCTCAAACTCCTGGGCTCAGCAATCCACTGGCCATGGCCTCCCGAAGTGCTGGGATTACAAGTGTGAGCCACTGCAACTAGCTTAATTTAATTTTTATTTGCAAATTCGTGGTAGTGGTTAGGAGCTAGAACTCGGGTCAAACAAATCTGGAATCAAATTCCACAGCTGCTTCTTAGTAGTAACTGATTTAATTCTCAGTTCCATTTTTTTTTTGTAAAGCAATGGTTAAAAATAACATGTATTATTTAGAGATGCTGTGAGAATAGACATGGGATTACATGTAATGCCCTCAGCCTAGAGACTAGTACAGAGTTCATTAAAGCTCTTCCTCCTCCCCTTCCTTCCTTCTCTTTTTCTCCTTCTCTTCCTCTTCCTCATCCTCTTTCCATGTTTCTCTTCCTCCTCCTCCTCTCCTTTTCCCCTCCTCTTCCTTCCTTCCCTTCTCCTTCTCTTCTCTTGCTTCTTCTTCTTCTTTGTTATTACTTACCATTGCCAAGCTTAGGCTGCACCTGCACACACAGTATGTTCAGGCTCTGCCAGGAAGACTTCCCCAGATGCACAACAAGGGTCTGAGCGACACGCGGTGGGAAATTCGCTATTGTAAATGTTCCAGTTTCTCCCAAGCAAAGGCAAAAGTTGTTTCATGCTGGGTCACTCCTTTTTGGAGCCTTTTGGGAGGAGGAAGGAAGGAGAAAAATCTACATCTTACAAAAATCTGTAGAACGCTGCCCTCTACAGGTACATGCGGATAATATAATATCTGGGTCAGAGATTCAAAGGTCAATTAGAAATTGAAATTATTATTCGAGAAACAAAATAGCACTCAAGGTGTAGTTTCTTAGGGATGGTTCAGAAATGAGAAAATACACTTCCTGAAATGTATAAGTTGAGTGCCTTGTTAATATGCTCTGCTATTACTAGTGACCAATGAATGGATATATAAATAATCCTCTAAATCTCCACTCCGTAATAATTCAGAGTTGGTGGTATCATGATGAGTTTATTTATCAGCCAATTTGTTTTCTGAACAGAGCTTTGGGAGATGTATGAGACGTGCTAACAACTGGTCTGTCCTCAGGGCTCTGAACGGAATATGATTTTTGAAGTACTACTTTGCTTGTTAGCCTCCATATTTTTATTAGCTACCTTAACTATTATTTACTGAGCTTCTACTGAGTTCCAGGGGCTGTGATAAACCTTTTATATATAAATATTCCAAATATGCTAAGATATTTAGATAGAAATGCCCCTGGTATAATACTTTATCTAAAATGTAGGGATCTCCATGAAGTTCTCTACAAAGTGAACCAATTCAGTAGCTGTTTGATTCCTGACCTATAGATGGCTTCATGTATTTAGCAAGGAAAATGGAAGGCATTATTGTCATGTTCTGTACTTATACACTGTCTAGTAATCATAATGATTATTAGTGCTCAACTGCATTGTAGCTTAATCTTAAAAATATATATGTCATTTACTACCCTTTGTAGTCAAAGATAGAGTGTTACAAAGTTGTCTCACATAGGGAATCTATTCTGGTTGTGGTTCTCAATACTTTAAGTTCAGAAAATAATTTCTCTAAATTCCATCAGAAGTGATCAGACTAGTGGAAATTGAGCCACTTTTAACAGAACTCACCAAAGATTATTTATAAACCAGAATGAGTCTAGTTATTTACACAGATGAGAGAAATAATAGCAACACAAGGAGACAGAACTTTGAAGATAGGCCTGCCTATAATTACTGGCTTTCCCACATGTTATGAGACCACATTTCTTAGCTTCCTTAAGTATCAATCTCTTTAACAAAAATGGAATTAATGTTTCCAGACTCTTGGTATTAGCATGAAGATTAAATTTGAAAATGCAATACAGGACCTGACATACAATAGGCACTCCATATGTGATTGATTGCTTACTAGTAAGCCAGTTGGATATACCTATTTCAGAACAGCAGTACATTCATGATATAAAGCTATTTGGGAAACCTAATATTACTTATAAATTACTTGCTAAAAATTATTTTAAAGTCAGAGTAAAGGGAATTTATCTGCTTGTAGAATACTTTTTAGAAAGCCATGATAGTTCTGTTGTATCATCTTTATCCACAATAGGAACAGAACTGAGCAACTGACCACATGCCATGTCCCATGCCAAGAAGCACTCAGTTCTGGACAAAAACAGATCAATGCCAACGTGATTTAGGGGCTTGAAGCCACATTCTTTGTATCAAGACCTTTCTCCTGCCAGCCCCAAATTCCACATGTGGAGACATTTCTTTATGTTTTGAAGACCTTATGATTTGCTTGTGTGCTTTTAATGGTGAACATCTCTAGGCATGGTCAAGTTCATTTTGCTACTGAAAAGTTGGGGTCTGTAACAACTGTATCCTTGAAAAGATGGACTCTCCATTGAAAAGTAAGACAGTCTATAAAGAAAGGAGAGGTGGAAAGAGGTCAGACAAAATCTTCACTAGTTTTACCATAAATAATTGAGGGATTAATGGAAAAGAAGAAGGACCTTCATATCAGAGAATTCTCCTGAAGCCCAAAACACTTCTGGAACAGTTTCTAATAAATAACCAGTTACATCCCTGGTAAGCTTATAAAGAAGTTTACATATAGTGTTTTGTGGAGAAAAAATTGTTTTCTTTTTATGCCAACAGAAAATAGCTAAGCCTAAATGTAAGCATCAAATGCTATTGTAAAGGCTGATATCCTTTTCCTTATTTTTACCCCAGTCAGCTGATTTTTTTTTTTTTTACATTGCAAACAATATTTTTACTTTAGCTATCTTTTGTATTTTTAGTAGAATGGAAGAAGAATCTTACCAGGAAAATGGCTTTCAATTCCCATCTTCTTTCTTTGATTGGTAGTAGGAAGTTCTCATAGCATCTCTTCTATAGTCTATATCAGGGGTCAGTAAACTATTTGTTGTACATAATGTTTTACTGGAACACAACCACACTCATTCATTTACTATTGACTATGACTTCTTTCATGTTACAATGGCAAAGTTGAGTAGCTGCCACAGATCGATGGCCCACAAAGCTTGATATTTATTGTCTAGAAATTGCTGATTCTTAGTTTGTGTAACAAGCAAAACCTCTATAAATACAAAAGTAAACATTCCATTCCTTGGTTGTGCATTTCACAATTTATCATCATCTGTAAGGATCTGATTTTTTAATTGTGCTGGCTGATTATGCATTTTTTGTCCCTTATGGTGGAAAACAGTCAATATTTATGCCAGCTACATGCTGCCCTATGCATCTGCTTTCAGTACCTTTTTAACAGTCAGAGCATTTTAAATACACCTGCATTGATATCCAATCCCCCTAATGGAAAAAACCTCTTCACTTATAAGGCATCAAACTCCTTAATCACCTAAGACTGATTTCAAAAATAAAAAGTGCTTCGAGCCCCAAATTTATCCCGAACTTTTCTTCTTATATTAATACTTTGTTACTCATAAACTGTGTTGTCACAAACTAACTGGTGCCAAAATATCTGTTAATATTAGTGGGTGTGGTCCTCAGAGAATTTCTACTTCATTCATTGGTTTACATTGAAGGCACTGGGGGAAGTGTGAAATAAAGGATACAGCTGCAATCAATTATTATAATAAAGTACAACAGGGGATATGATACCTGCATTTTTAAAGAAAACTTCTAGAAAAAATACCTCAATCCAAAGAAGCTGCTCTAAAGAGGTGACTTCGAGTATACTTGCCTATTATCGGGCAAGATGAGTTAGGGCAGATATCTTAGGTTCATGGGGTAGTCAAGTCATTTCACATGATCTCTCTAAATGCTTAATTGTAATACAATTGTATTGAAGTGATGTGTAGAGGCTTGAGGACTCCAAGATGCCTCGCCTGTAGGTAAAACTGAAGAGAATGACCACAAATAAGCTGGAGGAAGGCAGTCTAAAAACGACTCTCTGCAGCATTGCTTTGCAAAATGGGCCTTATGATGTGGAATGCTGGGGAACAAGAGGGGCAAGACAAACTCATCTGAATTTGATGGCAGGACAAAATTAGAATGTCAACTCTTTGACTTGGAAGATAGAAATTTGCTGTTGTTCATTGTATTCAAAACACTGAGCACTGCATCTGCCATCTAGGAATAGAAGATAACTTCTTTCATAATTCCTGAATGGATGAATAAGTGAATGAATGAAATAATGGAAGGATGGAATAGTAGAGGTAAAAGAAACATAGAGATTATGAATGCCAATCTACTAACTTTACAGATAAAGACTCTAAAGCCCAGATGTATCATCTAATGAGAGGTAATATTTTGAGCAAACACAGTGAGCACCAAAGCAAATAAAAATTCCAAGATCCAAGTAAAGTTAACATCATCAACTATCAGTTCCATTCACACAAATATTAATTCAGTTAATATTATATATATGTGTATGTAAGAAAATGTTTGTAGCGCATCATTAGAGTATAAAAATAAATTCCTAAGAAATAAAACTGACTAACTGTATTACGAGGCCATACAAAAAAAGATAAAATGCTAAGGAAGTAAAGGCATGAAAGAAATAGATTTTAACTGTAAGGTAAAAGTAACAAGTGAATTGAGTTTTGAAGTATGAGTAGAGTTGGATACATTGGTGTTATGGGTTGAATAGTGTCCCCCCAAATTTCATACGTTGAAGTTTTAACCCCTAGTACGTCAAAATGTGATTGTATTGGAAGACAGAGCCTTTAAAGGAGTGATTAAGTTGAAATAAGACTGCTAGCGTGGGTCTTAATCGCACTGGTGTCAGAAAAAGAGAAAATTTGGATTCACAAAAATACACCAAAAGTGTGTAAGGCCCTATGGAAACACAATGAGAATGCAGCCATCTGTTCGCCAAGGAGAGAGGTCTCAGGAGAAACCAAACCTGTTGACACCATGATCTTGGACTTCCAGCCTCTAGAACCATGGGAAAATAAATTTCTGTTATTTAAGCCACTCAGTCTGTGTTATTTTATTATGGCAACCCCAGAAAATTAATGCAGATGGGAAGAGGAGGAAGAGCAAGAAAGGGAAGGGTTTCTCTTCCTTTCAAGGCTTGTAGCCTCCCATATTTCTTGTAACATCATCTTCCATCTCCCTAAACCTATGCCCATCAAATACATCTTATCTGATCTTCACTTTTCTTTCCTTCTGGTTCATCCTGCTGTCTGACAAACCTTTCCCATTTATTCTAATCAAACTTAACAATTGTATCTGTTGGGAAAATACCATTTAAAACAAAATATCCTCCCAACCCAGAAAACCATTCCACAAAGGTAGAAGAGAAAGAAAACAATTGTATTATGTGATGCACATCACAGGCAATCCACTAAGATATTGCAAAGACAAAATGGCACCTCATTCTCTTGTATGACCAAGCAGATACAATCCATTCCAGACATGATGGTGATTAATTTTTATGTCTACTTGATTGGGCCACAGGGTGGCCAGATATTTGATTAAACATTATTCTGAATATTTCTTTAAGGGTGTTTTGGGGTAACGTTAGCACTTAAATTGATAGATTAAGTAATACAGATTGTCTCCTTAATTTGAGCGGGCCTCATGCATTCAGTTGAAGGTTTGAATAAAACAAAAAGGTTGACCCTCCCGCAAGTAAGAGAGAATTCCTCCTGATTGACTGGCTTTGAACTAGGACATTGGCTTTTTCTTACCTTCAGACTCAAACTGAGACATTGGCTATTCATGGATCTCATTTCTGCTAGTCTTAGGACTGGAACCACATCATCAACTCTACTGGGTTTCCAGCTTGCCAACTCACCCTGAACATCCTGGAACTTGTCAGCCTCCATAGAGAATAAACCAACTCCTTTTAATCTCTTTCTTTTATTTCTCACAGTTCTGGAGGGCGGGAAAATCAAGATCAAGGTGTTGGCAGATTTGATATCTGGAGAGGGCCTGCTTTCTGGTTCATAGATGGCACTTTCTCTTTGTGTCCTCACACAGTAGAAGGGGAGAACTCTGTTCTCCTCTAACCCCTTATAAGGGAACTAATTCCATTCATAAAGACTCCACTTTCATAACTTAATCACCCCAAAAGGTTTTAATTAGGTCTACCTCCTAATACATCCCATTAGGAATTAGGTTTTAACAAATGAATTTTGGGGGGCACAAACATTTAGACCATAGAAACATTCTATTTGCTCTGTTTCTCTGAAGAACTCTGACGAATACACATATTTTCTTCAAATAAACTATAACTAGTGCTTAAGTATAGGGACTTGACGGCACCATTTGTTACACATAATTCATCCTAAACCCACATCATAGTTGGGGTGACCATCTGTGTTAGCTAACTGGCTTTAATCAAAGTAAGAATCAACTACTCTTTATGACAAGAGGGAGTTTTGCAACTTGGAGCAAGTAGTAAGCTGAGGGTAGTTTCTCACCATCTCACAGAATCTGGGAGATAGGGCTGCTATCTTCCTTAATGTCTACACTTCCAAGAGATGGTTTCCAGGTCCTTGAGAAAGACATTCTTGGGTCATAATGCTGACAAGAGGCTGAGTTAGCAGTAAAAAGGTTTACCTACATTTTAAAGAGACAAAGACCTTAAAAGCACAAGTTTTCTAAAGACTCTTTTAAAATGGAAAGATGGGGAAAATCTCTTTTTGTATTTTCTACAGGGAAAATGAAACTTCTTGTTTTTAATTTGCATTTGCTCTACATTTCCCTGGACTTCTGATTCTTTCAAACTATTACTTCATTTCTCACCTTATTTTCATTGTCATATGTCTCAAAAAATTTATTTATCCTAGCTACCTTTATTTTATTACCAGACATTATCTTCCTAATCTCTCAAATCTGCCTGTGCTCTGTCCCCTTCTCCATGGTCTACAATACTCCATTAACATTTTCCAAACCACTAATGACACCTTTTTAAATCTTTGATTTTATGCTTGATCCATATCCTTACTCTAACACTGTAGCATTTTACACCATAACTTTATCTTATAACTCTTCTTCCCCTCTTGGCTTTATTAGTCTCTTTTTCCTATCATCCCAATATCTGGAAGTATTTTACTTATATATTGACATTTCTTACAGTTCTATATTCCTCCCTCTTTCTTTTCCCTTCTGGGAATTTGTTTTTTTAACTTCTGCCACAGACACCTTTAACTATTACCACAAGGTGAATGCCTTCTGAATCAATACTGCAAGCTCTGAGATTTCTCCTTTGTGCTATAGATGTGAATATTCAGCTAATCTGCTAGAAATCTGTCAGTCAATCAACCAGTAGTTAGGATCATTTGCTATATGTTTGGCCCTGGGGTTATAGCAGTGAACAAAGCATACAAAGTCTTTGTCTTTGGGCAGGTGCGGTGGCTCATGCCTATAATCCCAGTACTTTGGGAAGCTGAGGCAGGCGTATCTCTTGATCCCAATAGTTCAAGACCAGCCTGGATAATGTGGCAAAACCCCTTCTCTACAAAAAAAAAAAAAGAAAGAAAGAAAATACAAAAACTAGCTGAGTGTGGTGGTGCTTGCCTTTAGTTCCAGCTACTCAGGAGGCTGAGGTGGGAGAATCCCTTGAGCCCAGGAGCTTAAGGCTGTAGTGAGCCATGATTGCTCCACTGCACTCCAGCTTGGGCAACAGAGGGAGATCCTGTCTCAGAAACAAAACAACAAAAACAAAGTCTCTGCCTCCATGGAGTTCACAATATCTACAGAATGTCCTACCCAAAACTCAAATCAGTAGACAGCTGGCATGCATGTCCAAGGACACAGATTATGCCATCACTGAGACCCATTTGATGATGGAGCTGATAATTAGCTTGGAATTTATTGGGTTTAGAGAATGGGAGTTAAGATTTTTTTTTTTTTTTGCTTATTTCCTTTTTTTTTATACTTTAAGTTCTTGGGTACATGTGCAGATCTTGCAGGATCGTTACATAGGTACACATGCTATAATAACCTACCTTGTGCTGACCCAACTGACTCCATCTTGGCTGTAAGCTCCGGCCCAGCTTCCCCTCCCTACCATACCCCCTGCTCATACATAACTGGGTCAGGCTGCACTTAAAAGCTTTGAAGTGTTAAACTTTGAAGCATACTGCTCTTAACACTTGTAACCATTGTAACCTCATCCTGCTTGGCTACCCCCTTGCTATTGTGAAGAAAACTTTTCCCCCTTGATCATTGTGTAGAAGGTGCCTGATCACCCCCTTCTTGGTAATTGTATGGAAAACACCTGTACCCACAGCCCCTTCCTCTGACCTGCTCTTTTAGCTTCTGTAAAATTCCACCTCAGCTAGGTACCCCCTCCCCTACCTAAATCAAGGTATAGAAAGTAATCAATCCTCCTCCTCGGGGCAGAGAGAATTTGAGCATTAGCTGACTCTCGGTCACCAGCTGAATAAAGGACTCGTAATTTGAACTCAGAGCATGACGTTTCTTCTGTGATTCACTTGGTTATTACATTTGGAGGCCCCAGCAAGAATCTTATTCACCACCAGGTGCAGACCAGGCTTGTTCCAGGCTTGTTCCAGGCTCCCCTGGGGATGAGGCAGACTATAGAGGAGGTGTCCCCTGAGATGTTCCAGTGCCCCATAGACCACCCCTTGCCAGAGGAGAGCAGACTGACTCCCAGTGCACGCCACCAAATTATTCTTCCAAATCCCTGGTCTTGCTCTCGGAGAAGGTAAGTCAGGCCTGACCTGGTTATTCCTGGAAGTTACAGGAATCATCCAATTACTGGGACACCAGAATTGACCACAGTGATTCCTGTGACCTTGGTCTCTGGGTACCTCAGAGTTCCTGGTCCTAGTTCTTGGTTTTGATCTCTGGAAGAGTCCCTGGTTCTGGTTTTCGGACTCTGGAAGAGTCCCTGGTTCTGGCTTTTGGACTCCAGAAGAGTCCCTGATTCTGGCTTTTGGACTCCAGAAGAGTCCCTGGTTCTGGCTTTTGGACTCTGGAAGAATCCCTGGTTCTGGTTTTTGGACTCTGGGTGCCCCAGAGCCCCTGGTCCTGGTCTCTGAACTCTAGATGTCCAGTATTCCTAATTCTGTTCTGTCTTTGAACTCTGGAGGTCTAGAGTTCCTGGTTCTGTTTTCGGACTCTGGGGGTCCGAGGTCCCTGGTTCTGTCCTACTGTCTGATTTAAAGGGGTCTAGCCCTGACAAGGGCGCCCCTCTGGACTCTGTCGCCACTCCAGGACACTGGAGAATGGAATCTCTGTTTTCTGTCCAATTTGAAACATTTACAAAGAAGAAAAAAAAATTTCTTCTGGGCTCAAACTGTTTACAAAGTGAAAAAAGACTGCAATAACCTCTGAATGAATGTGTGCATGTATGTGTGTGGCGGGGGGGGTCCTCAGAGGCTTGCGTCTGAGGATCCAGTTTTCGGCTTCTTGGCAAAAGCTATGGAGCTCGAGTGGACCCCAACCTGTGGTTCCGTGGTGACCTCATATGGCCTAATGACAACATCAGACTAGTTTCACCACATTGGACTAGTCCTGATCCAAGTTGGGGGTTTATACTGACCTGTCTGTGTCAAGAGGTACTTGCATGCCCATAAGGGGAGCGGCCACTTGGGCATCTGAAAGCTCCCAATATGGGATTACCCTCCCCTCGTCTGTCCTTTAAAAATAACCACAACTGTTTATCTACTTCAGTGCGTTATCCACCTCACTGGTCATTGTGCTGTTTTGTCTCCAATGTCTGTGTGTCTTGTGTCTACTGTTTTGTTGACTATTAATGTGTGAATTATATGTCCCGACTTCGTTACTGTCCAAGGTGGTTGGGCAAGAATTTCTTTAAGGCCCTCACTAGAGACCTCATCCTGCCAGACACCATCTCCCTTATCTGTTGCCTGGGCTGGTCTCCCTGAGGCTGTCTTTTCTGTCAGAAGGAAGTCAAGGCTTGAGCTAAGCATTTCGGGGCCAATCCCCCATTTGGCATCATAATGGTTGTTGGAAGTTGGACAGTCATATGCCACATCCCAGTGACTGGTGTGATGGTCCCATAGATCACTGGTGGATGCAGAACACCCATCCTGCTGATCTCCTGACCCACCTTTTCTGACATCCCACCACTTTTCCTGTGCCTTTAGACAAGCCCGTGTTCAAGGAGACCTATGCCTTTTTAGCTCTACAACTTTTCCACTCCTCTAATGCCCCCTGGGTGGGAACTCACTGTCCGGTGGTAGTGGTGGGATCCTTCTGGTGATCTTTATCCTCCTCGCCCTTTACCCCGGACCCACCTCGTTCCCTTATCACATCAAGTCCAGCGTCTACAGGACCTGGCTCTCTTATCTCTCTCCTCAAGCCCACAGCCAATAGAGCCCAGTTTGAGGTCTCTGCCTTTGAGTCATGGAGACATCAACGATGTCTTGGGTATAAGGCCAAAAGAAATACCCAACCACCTCGAAGACCACCAGGTCTCCCTAAGTACTTCCCATAATGGGGTCTGCCTCTTCTCGACCCTCTACACCGCTCCAGTGAATGTTAAAAAATTTCACCTTGGGCTTCTCAGGAGAGTATGGAGTTCGCCTTACTAAAGGCAGGCTCTGAGCTCTCTGTGAAGTGGAGTGGCCAAGCTTTGAAACAGGATGGCCCTCAGCAGGGTCTTTGGATTTCAAAACAGTGCAGGCAGTGTGGAAAGTCATTACCGGAACACCTGGACACCCTGATCAGTTTCCGTATACTGACCAGTGGCTGGACCTGGTCCAGAATCTCCCTCCTTGGCTACAATCTTGCACCACTCACAGCACCACGTCCAGGATCCTGCTTAGCTGGACTTCTCCCTTACCCAAACCCTCAGCTCCTTCCCTTCCTCCTGCGTTGCCCCGCTCAGAAGAGGAAGACAATTCTCTTCTTCTGCCTCCACCCTACAATCCTCCTCCACCCCTGAGATTTCCTTCCATCTCTTCAACCTTGTCTCCTATGGCCTCTCCACTGCTGCCAACCTCTAAGCAGCCAGCTCCCAATGACCCTTTGCCTATCACCTCTAGGCTATGGTACCTGGCAGAGGAGGCTGTTCTGCTTCCCCTAAGAGAGGCACTGCCCCCGCCGGGTAGAGGGCAGGCTGGCCTGTTTATGGTCTATGTTCCTTTTTCTACTTCTGACCTGTAAAACTGGGAAACTCAGAACCCACCATTTTCTGAGAAACCCCAGGTCCTGACTGCACCGGTGGAGTCCATATTTCAGACTCACCGACCTACCTGGAATGATTGCCAGCAGCTTCTCCTAACCCTCTTTTCCTCTGAGGAAAGGGACCGTATTCATAGGGAGGCTAGAAAAGCTGTCCTTGCCTTGGCAGGCAGGCTAAAGGAGGAGGCCTGAAACCTCCTAGAGGAGGTTTTTCCCTCCACTCATCCTAACTGGGACCCAAACACCGTGGCAGGAAGGAGGGCTTTGGACGAGTTCCACTGGCATCTCTTAGTGGGTGTTAAGGGAGCTGCTCGGAGGCCCATGAATCTGTCTAAGACAACTGAAGTTGTCCAGGGACCAGATGAGTCCCCTGGAGCATTTTTAGAGCACCTCCAGGAAGCTCATTGAACGTATACCCCATTTGATCCAGAAGCTCCTGAAAATAGCCATGCTACTAATTTGGCCTTTGTGGCCCAGGCAGCCCCAGATATTCGAAGAAAGTTACAAAAACTTGAGGGATTTGTCGGAAAGAACATTTACCGACTCCTGGACATAGCCCAAAAAGTTTATGGCAATCGAGAACAAGAAAAACACAAACGGGCTGCACTGGCAGCTGAAAAGGCATCTGATAAGGCATCGCAGAGACAGGTAGCTGCAATCCAGGAAGCTAAAGTACAGCCCCCTGCACAGAAAGGTCATACTGGGGAAAGGCCTGAGTCAAAAACTCAAGACCCCCACAAGAAAAGGGAAAAACACCCCTACTACAGAATCAGTGTCCCTATTGCAAAGAAATTGGACACTGGAGGAAAGAATGTCCAAAAAGGCTGGAAGGGAAAGTTCTCACTCTTCCAGAAGCCAGAGAGTCTGAGGAGGACTGATGGGGCCGGGGCTCCCTGCCCTCAGACCCCAGGAGCCCATGGTTACTGCTATGGTTGGGGGCCAGCCTGTATGTCTCCTAGTCGACACTGGGGCGGAACACTCTGTATTACAAGCCCCTTTGGGTAGCCTCTCCAACAGAAAGATTGCTGTGCAGGGTGCCACAGGAACTATTCAGGAATACCCATTCCTGGGGAGTAAATTTGGGTCAAAAGAGAGTAACCCACATGTTTCTTGTAATGTCAGAATGACCTTACCCACTCCTTTGATGAGACCTACTCCATAAGCTACAGGCATCTATCTCCTTCTCAGCAGATCAAGCCCAACTCACACTGGGGACGACAGCACCTCCCTCTGTTCAGCTCCTACTGACTGCCCCCTTATCAGAGAAGTACCTCTTAACCCCCCTCCTTACAACTGGTGGAAAATGAGGTCAACCCCCTCCTACAGAATCTACAAGCTCTTTTCCCTTGAGTCTGGGCAGAGTCAAATTCTCCCGGACTGGCAAAACACCACCCACCAGTACTTGTAGAACTTCTGGCCACTGCCATTTCAGGTAAAACAATACCCTGTGAGTCAGTGGGATTGAGAAGGAATTAACCCTCATATGCAATGGCTATTACAGGCCAGTATATTCACACCTTGCCAGTCTGCCTGGAACACTCCATTTTTGCCAGTCAAAAAGCCTGGAACAAATGACTACAACCAGTACAGGACTTGCGGGAAGTCAATAAACAGATAGTCACAATCCATCCGACTGTCCCTAACCCATACACTCTTCTCAGCCTGCTCCCACTGGAACATACTATGTATATTGTTCTTGACCTAAAGGATGCCTTCTTTGCCATCCCTCTGGCCCCCAAAACCCAGCCAATTTTTGCTTTTGAATGGACAGATCCCGGTTCAGGTGATACTACCCAACTCTCCTGGACTCGGTTGCCTCAAGGGTTCAAAAATTCCCCCACTCTTCTTGCCTCCTGTTGGAGCCCTCCAACAGGACCTGACACCCTTCTAAGCCAGTCACCCTGACTGTGCTTCACTCCAATATGTAAATGATCTGTTACCGGCTACTGAAACCAGTTGCCTGCAATATACAAAGACTTGCTTCACCTTCTCCAGGAGCTCGGGTATTGGGTCTCGGCCAAAAAGGCCCAGCTTTGTCTCTTTGTCTCTTTAAGGTTTCCTACCTGGGGTATGAAATAAAGGAAAAGGGGCACTCACCAGTGCTCAAAAAGAGGCTATCCTGTGTGACCCTACTCCTACCACCAAGAAACAGGTACGTGAATTTCTGGGGGCCACGGGATACTGTCGCCTGTGGATACCAGGTTTTGTAGAAATTGCCAAGCCTCTGTACGTGGCTACAGGTGGAAATGGCCTGCTGGTTTGGACTACTATGGAAGAACAGGCCTTCCAAAACTTAAAGAAGGCACTAACTGAGGCCCCTGCTTTAGCTCTCCCTGATATCTCAAAACCATTTCACCTGTTCATTCATGAAAGTCAGGGGGCTCCTAAGTGGGTACTCACTCAAACCTTGGGGTCTTGGCGCCGCCCTGTGGCCTATTTGTCCAAAAGTTTGGATCCTGTAGCCTCTGGATGGCCAAGCTGTCTGCTAGCTGTAGCAGCAACTGTAAGTCTGGTCCAGGAAGCTGACAAATTAACTCTGGGTCAGAACTTAACCCTCAACAGCTCCTCATGCCATCGAGACATTGCTGCCCAATGTCTCTGGAAAATGGATGTCAAATGCCAGCATATTGCAATAACACAGCCTGCTGTTAGATCAGCCACATTTAACTTTCTCCTCCACCAGGTGTTTAAATTCAGCCACTCTTCTACCTGATCCAGACCTGACCACACCAGTCCATGATTGCCAGGAACTATTGGAGACTGCAGAGACTGGCCGCCCAGACCTCCAGGATGCCCCGCTGGAGAAGGCTGACGCTACCGTATTCCCGGACAGCAGCAGCTTCCTTGAGCAAGGAGTGTGAAAGGCTGGGGTGGCCACCACCACGGAAACGGATACGGTGTGGGCTCTGGCCCTGCCAGCTGGAATTTTGGCACAAAAGGCTGAGTTAATGGCCCTTATTCAGGCCCTCCGGTGAGGTAAAAATAAACGCATCAACATTTACACTGACAGGAGGTAGGCCTTTGCCACTGTACATGTTCATGGAGCTATTTACCAAGAGCCTGGGCTCCTCACCTTAGCTGAAAAGACTATCAAAAACAAAGAAATCCCAGCCCTCCTCGAGGTCGTTTGGCTCCCCCTTCAGGTGGCTGTCATCCACTGCAGGGGGCATCAAAAGGAAAATACAGCTGTCACCTGGAGAAATCAAAAAGCAGACTCTGCAGCCCAGCTCCGGGTCACACCTTTTACCCTATTGCCTGCTGTATCTTTCCCACAGCCCGATTTACCCGATCATCCAGTTTATTCTCCAGAAGAAGAGAAGCAACCATCGGATCTTCAGGCCAGTAAAAACCGGGATGGATTCTCCCGGATTCCAGAATTTTCTTGCCCCATGCCCTCGGAAAGGCCTTGGTCGGTCGCCTCCATTCTTCCACCCATTTAGGGGGAATAAAACCAGCTTTTAAGAAGCCAGTTTAAGATTCCCCACCTTCAGGACTTAACCAACTAAGCAGCTTCCCACTGCACGGTGTGTGCACAGGTAAATGCCAGACAAGGCCCAAGGCCTGAACTGGGCCGCCGTCCCTGAGGATACAGCCCAGGAGAAAGATGAGGAATAGACTTCACAGCAGTAAAGCCACACCGGGCGGGATATAAGTATCTCCTGGTTATGGTAGACACTTTTTCTGGATGGACCGAGGCATTTGCCACCAGGAAGGAGACTGCATTACGGTGATTAAATTCTTGCTCAATGAAATTATCCCTCGACATGGGCTGCCTTTTGCTATAGGGTCTGATAATGGGCCAGCCTTCATCTCATCCATAGCTCAATCAGTCAGCAAGGCATTAAACATTCAATGGAAGCTCCGATGTCCCTATCGACCCCAGAGCTCTGGACAGGTAGAACGCATGAATCAGACCTTGAAAAGCACTGTTACAAAATTAATCTTGGAGACCGGTGAGGGTTGGACAAACCTCCTCCCTTTAGCCCTCCTTAGAGCTAGATGCACTCCCTATAAGGCAGGTTTCTCCCCTTTTGAAATCATGTGTGGAAGGGCACCTCCTATACTACTCAGATTAAAGGGCGCCCATTTGGCAGAAATATCCCAGGCAAATCTCTTACAGTATTTACAGTCTGTCCAGCAGGTTCAAGACATCA
>CAUYQU010021284.1:0-109516 GCA_963574635.1 Cheracebus regulus
TAGATCAACGAGATAGAAAATCAACAAGGATATCCAGGACTTGAACTCAGACCTGGAACAACTAGACTTAACAAATATTTACAGAACTCTCCTCCCACAAATCCACAAAACATACATTTTTCTCAGTATCACATTATACCGATTTTAAAAGTGACTACATAACTGGAAGTAAATCACTCCCCAGCAATTGCATAGCATTTCACAGGTTTAAATAAAATATTGGTTGGCTGCTTATTTGTTATTTTCATCCCCTATTCCTTCCTGTCTCCATTGTGAAACACAATTATTGGCATAAAAGAGGTTTTTAATACGCATTTTTAGACTGTCTTCTAGCCTGGGCAATAAAACAAGAATCCCATTCTGTCTCCCTCTTTCTCTTCCTCTTTCTTTCTAGCTTTCATTCTTTTTTTCTTTCTTTTGCTGTTTCTTTCTCCTTTTCTCTCTTTTTCTAAAATTTCTTCCTCTTTCTTTGTCTTTCATTTTTTTCTTTCTTTTGCTGTTTCTTTCTTTCTCCTTTTCTCTCTTTTTCTAAAATCTCTTCCTCTTTCTCTTTCTTTTTTTCTTTCTTTTGCTGTTTCTTTCTTTCTCCTTTTCTCTCTTTTTCTAAAATTTCTTCCTCTTTCTCTCTTTCATTCTTTAAAAAAAAAGAACATGCAGAGGTTGGTGGCAGGGAAAGAACAAGAAAGTTTGATAAAATAGGACAAAATTCAAGGTTCCTCCTTCATCATATCTTCATTGATGCTTAATTTTATGTTTTACTTGAAAAATGTTTTCAATTAAATTAACATTTAAATCCGTGGACTTTGAGTAGATTGTCCTCCATAATGTGGGTGGGCCTTATCCAATCAGTTGAAGGCCTGAGGATATCATGAAAGAGAGACCTTGAGTTTTCTTTTATGTCATCAAACGTTCTTGCTCCTTCCCTAAAATCAGCCCCCAAACATTTCTCCATCCCCACATATACCTTTAAGGACAACTTTGATGGACAAACAACTCACTACCAAGCAATCTTAGAGAGAAAATAGGGTAGCTTCATACCTAATCCTTAGCAATTGTTCTTAAACACCTGTGCCTGACAAAACTGCCTAGAGTGCTTTCTAAATATGTAGTTCCAGATCTCCATACCTTGGAGATATGGTGTGTCTGGTAAGACACAGGAGTCTGCATTTAATAAGCATTCCTAAGGAAATTCTAATGCATACAGTTCTGGGGGAAAACACAATTGAGAAACCCCATTTTAGCAATAGGGAAAGGTTTTTGTTTTCCTGCTTTACCAATAATGTCACAGAGATTTAAGCCAACTAGAGATTAGAACCGCCCTCGTTGCATCAACCTCATGCAGTATCTACTGCATCAGTGAAAAGAGTCATCAAGGAGAACTATGTAGACATTACTTACTACAGGAGCTGGCTCAAAGAAGTATTGGTTTTGGTGAGGATGTGATATCCAGGGAAAGGCTGGAGGAGAGATTTTACAGGCTTGCTTGGAGAATACCCAGCTAAGTGTCTGGGGATGCTGGAATGCTGCAGTGTTTTCAAATGCACATCCCAAGTGCCACTGATCACTTTAATTGTTCAAATAACTAAACTCTTCTTTCCAAATATTTCATTGATTGGTATCTACATTTATAGATTATAGATTCCATAACAAAAACTGGGCCAGAGCAAAATAATAATGTTGCTCAATAGAGTGGCTCAGGATATCTCAAATATAAAGTCCTTCAGCTATTTTCAATTTGAATCTAAATTTAAACTTTTTTTTTCAATTTGTAGATTCTCATTTACTGGATCTATATCCCTAGTTTGCATGTAACCATGGCTTGGCTTTGCAAGTTCCACTGGGGAAAGGCCTAGAAATAAAAATAGACATGTCTGATTTGCCTAAATGTGAGCCTGGATCTCATAAGACATTTATTAGATGCCAAAAGACCCCTCTGGGGTTGGGTCTGTCAGGCTCTGCAGCCTCTCAATCTGCAAGGCTTGCAATTTTCTCTCAGCCCCAGTTGGCAGGCCTGTACTAGGAAGGAGTCAGGCAAGCAGCATCTGATTTACACAAAGAAAAAAGTGTGTCAGGCAAGGGGTAAAGAAAGTAGATCTCTAAAAAATTGAGTTTTTAAATAAATCATCAGAAGTATGAGATTTCAGAAGATTTTAGGTAGTAAACAATACAGAGAAAAATAAACAAGCTTACTTGGAAGGCTATTTTAGAGAAATAGTCAAGTCAGTGTTTTTCTGTTCTGTTTTCTCAAACTGCCCATAAGCAGTGAGAGTCATTGGCAGCATAGAATGTATCCTCTGAGGACATTGGTACCCAAATGTGCTTCTGTGAGTGTCCATTCAGATTGCAGTGGTGTGCTTAGATGGAACCAAGTTGTAGCTTCTTCCCTGGTAGTCTTTGGAGAGTTCAACCCCAAAATGTCAACCATGGTCTCTGATAAAGTTTGCCTGTGTCCCCACCCAAATCTCATTTTTAATTCCCATGTTACGGAAGGGACTTGGGGGAGGTAATTGAATCATGGGAGCAGACCTTTTCCATGCTCCTCTCGTGATAGTGAATAAGTCTCACAAGATCTGATGGTTTTAAAAAGAAAAGTTTCCCTACACAAGCTCTCTTTGCTTGTCTGTCACCATGTGAGATGTGTCTTTCACCTTCTGCCATGATTGTGAGTCCTCCCAAGTCACATGGAACTGTAAGGCCAATAAACCTCTTTCTTTTATAAATTGTCCAGTCTTGAGTAAGTCTCTATCAGCAGTGTGAAAACAAACTAATACAGCAAATTGGTACCAGTAGAGTGGGGCATTGCTGAAAAGATACCCCAAAATGTGGAAGTGACTTTGGAACTGAGTAACAGGCAGAGGTTGGAACAGTTTGGAGGGCTCAGAAGAAGACAGGGAAATGCGGGAAAGTTTGGAACTTCCTAGACACTTGTTGAATGGTTTCAACAAGAATACTCTGTGATATGAACATTAAGGTCTAGGCTGAGGTAGGCTCAGATGGAGATGAGAAACTTGGTGGGAAGTGGAGCAAAGGTGACTCTTGTAATGTTTAAGCAAAGAGACTGATGGCATTTTGCCCCTGCCCTAGAGATCTGTGGAAATTTGAACTTGAAGGAGATGATTTACAAATATTTGGTGGAAGAAATTTCTAAGCAGCAAAGTATTCAAGAGGTGACTTGGGTACTATTAAAGGCATTCAGTTTTATAAGGAAAGTAGAGCATAAAAGTTCAAAAAAATTGCAGCCCGACAATGTGATAGAAAAGAAAATCCCATTTTCTGAGGAGAAATTCAAGCCAGCTGCAGAAATTTGCATAAGTAACAAGGAGCCGGATGTTAATCCCCAAGACAATGGAGAATATGTCTCTAGAGCATGTCAGAAGTCTTCATGACAGCCCCTCCCATCACAGGCCCAGAAGCCTAGGAGAAAAATGTGATCTTATGGGCTGTGCCCAGGGTCCCCATGCTGTTTGCAGCCTCGGGACTTGGTGCCCTGCATCCCAGCCACTCCAGCCGTGGCTGAAAGGGGCCAACATGGAGCTCGGGCTGTGGCTTCAGAGGGTGTAAGCCTCAAGCATTGGCGGCTTTTACATAGTGTTGAGCCTGTGAGTGCACAGAAGTCAAGAATTAGGGTTTGGAAACCTCTGCCTAGATTTCAGATGTATAGAAACGCCTGGATGCCCAGATAGAAGTTTGCTGCAGGGGTAGGGTGCTCATGGAGAACCTCTGCTAGGGTAGTACAGAAGGAAAATGTGGGGTCAGAGCCCCCACACAGAGTACCTACTGGGGTACTGTCTAGTGGAGCAACTATCTCCAGACCACCATCCTCCAGATCCCAGAATGGTAGAACCACTGACTGCTTATACAGTGCACCTGGAAAATCTGCAGACACTCAATGCCAGCCCATGTAGGCAGCTAGGAGGGAGGCTGAATCCTGCAAAGCCACAGGGGTGGAGCTGCCCAAGACCATAGGAAACCACTTCATATATATATATATATATGTATGTATATATATACTTTAAGTTCTGGAGTTACAAGTGCAGAACATGCAGGTTTGTTACACAGGTATACACATGCCATGGTAGTTCGCTGAACCCATCAACCCATCATCTACATTAGGTATTTCTCCTAATGCCAGACCTCCCCTAGTCCCCCACCCCACAACAGACCCCTGTGTGTGATGTTCCCCTTCCTGTGACCATTTGTTCGTTGTTTAACTCCCACTTATGAGTGAGAACATGCAGTGTTTGTTTTTCTGTTCCTGTGTTAGTTTGCTGAGAATGATGGGGAAACCACCTCTTACATCAGCGTGAGCTGAATGTGAGACGTGGAGTCAAAGGAGATTATTTTGGAGATTTAAGATTTGACTGCCCCTCTAAACTTCAGACTTGCATGGGGCCTGTACCCTCATTCATTATGGCCAATTTATCCCATTTGGAATGGCTGTTTTTACACAATGCCTGTACGCCCATTGTATCTAGGAAGTAACTAACTTGCTTTTGATTTTACAGGCTCATAGGTGGAAGGGACGTGCCTTGACTCAGATGAGACACTGGACTTTTGAGTTAATGCTGAAATGAGTTAAAGACTTTAGGGGACTGTTGAAAAGGCATGATTGGTTTTAAAATGTGAGGACATGAGCTTTGGGAGGGACCGGGGCAGAATGATAGTTTTGCTGTGTCCCCACCCAAATCTCATCTTGAATTCCACCTGTTGTGGAAGGGATCTGGTTGGAGGTAATTGAATAATGGGAGCAGATCTTTCCTATGCTCTTCTCATGATATTATATGAGTCTCACAAGATCTGATGGTTTTAAAAAGAGGAGTTTCCTTGCACAAGCTCACTTCTCTTGTCTGTAACCATGTGAGACATGCCTTTCATCTTCTGACATGATTGTGAGGCCTCCCCAGCCATGTAGACTGTAAGTCCAATAAACCTTTTTCTTTTGTAAATTGCCCAGTCTCAGGTATGTCTTTATCAGCAGTGTAAAAAGGGACTAATGATACAGTCTCTTTGCCTGCAAGCTGTATACTTACCTGTGGGAAAGGATGCCTCTCCATCCAGTCTTCATAGATGCATCACTTTCTACTCTCTTTTTCTCCTATTCCTAAATGCTCTGCTACAAGTTCTTTTGGGACAGGCACTCTAGTCGGTGAACATGCAATACTACTTCAAGCTGACACTGTTCTACTCCTCTGACTAATTTTCATCTCACTTCTGCATTTGTTGAAATACCTCAAGGTCTGTGTCAATCACTTTTCCAAAACCCTTCTGTAAATCCCCAGCTGTTTTCCCTTCTGCTGTACTCCTAGAGCACTTGACTTGTTTAATTTTATTTGGTCTATGTACAAATGTCTCTGTCTCACCAGAGTGGGGATATGGGTCATTTTTGCCTTTGTTCTTTTCCAGAGATATTATGATATCTGTCATACCATCACATGATAGAAACAAGTATTTTGTTGAATGTATGTCTGCTGAGAATATATTTTCAAAATGTGTTCAGTTTAAAACCCATAAATTGCTATTAAAGTGTTTTTATAGTTTTTTTATACAAGAAATATACATCATTGCAATGAAAATTTAAATATACTGATAGTGTAAAGAAAATTAAAGTAACTCACAATTTCAGTTCCCAGAGATAACCACCATTAATATGTTGGAATGGAAGAAATGCAAGAAGCAAGATGGCAGAAGAGAAGGCCCCACAGATTGTGCCCCACCATAGAAAAACTAAATTCAACAACTAGCTAGACAAAAACAGCAACTTCCTAAGAATCAAAAATCAGGTGAGCACTAGCAGTACCTCCCTTTAACTTTATATTGTTGGAAAAAGCACTGAATAGGGTAGAAAAGTCTGTATTGAATTGCTAACATCACCACCCCAATCCTCCTGCAGTGGCTGCATGTCACAGAGAAATCTCTGCACTTGGGAGAGGGAGAGTGCAGCAATTGTGAAACTTTGCACTGAACTCAATGCTGCCCTGTCACAGGGGAAAGCAAAACCAGGCTGAGCTCAGATGACATCTGCCTATAGAGGAAGCATTCAGACCAGCCCTACCCAGAGGGGAATTGCCCGTTCCAACGGTTGGAACTTAACTTCCAGCAAGCCTTGCCACCATGGGCTGAAGTGCTCTGGGACCATAAACAAACTTAGAAGGCAGTCTGGGCCACAAGGACTATATGTCCTACTGCTAAGCTAGGAGCCAGTGGACTTGGGGGCACACAACATACTGAGACACCAGCCAAGGCAGCTAAGAGAATGCTTGCATCACCTCTCCTCCAACTCCAGGCAGCACAACTCACAGCTCTAAAAGAGGCCACTCTTTTCTGATTGAGGAGAGGAGAGGGAAGAGTAAAGAGGGCTTTTGTCTTGCAACTTGGATACCAGCTCACTCATAGTAGAATAGGGTTCTGGTCAGAGTCATGAAACTCCCATTCCAGGCCCTAGCTCCCAGACCATATTTCTACACCCACCCTGGGCCAGAAGAGAACCAACTGCCCTGAAGAGAAGAATGCAACACAGGATCTATTACCTGCTGACTAAAGAGCCCTTGGGACCTGAACAATAAGCAGCAATACTCAGGCAGTACACTATGAGCCTTGGGTGAGACTCTGAGACATGCTGGCATCTGGTGAGGCCCAGCACATTCCCAACTGTTGTGGCTATGGTGAGAGACTCCTTCTGCTTGAGAGAAGTATAAAGAAAAGTAAAAAGGACTCTAAATTCGCCTTAGGTACCAGCTTGGCCACAGTGGGGTAGAGTAACAAGTAGGTTCTTGGGGTCCCTGATGCCAGGCCTTGGTTCTTGAATGTTATTTCTGGAACTACCAGAACTGTGGTAGTTCCACAAAGAGGAGCCCACTGCCCTAAACGGTGAGTCCCAGGCCTGGTAACATTTACCATAATATGATTGAAGAACCATTGGGCCTTAAGGGAACATTGTTGGTGAACAGGCAATACTTGCCAAGGGCTTGAAGCAAGAAAGGCTCCTCTGCCTGTGGAAAGGGGAGGGAAGAATGAGAAGTACTGGGTCTTGTGATTTGAGAACCAGCTCAACCTTAGTAGACTAGAAGACCAGGTAGACTTATAAGGATTCTGCCGCCAGTCCCTAGCTCCTGGACAGCACCTCTGGACCTGTCCAGGGCCTGGGGGATGTCAGTACCTAAAAAGAAGGACATGAGTCTGGCTAGCATTGCCAGTTGCTGATTGTAAACAACTAGGGCATCGAGAGCACCAAGGGCATTGAGCAAATATGGGCAGTCACTTGGTAGTGGCTGCCATGGGCATTGGGTGAGACCCAGTACTGGGCTGGCTTCAGGTATGACCTAGCACAGTCTCAGTGGTGGTGATCACAGGAGTGCTTGTGTCACTCTATCCCCAGCCCCAGGCAGCTCAGCATAGAGAGAGAGACTGTTTGTTTTGGAGAAAGTAAGGGAAGACAAGAAGAGTCTCTGCCTGGTAATGCAGAGAACTCTTCCAGATCCCATCTAAGACCACCAAAGCAATAAGTCCATGAGTCTTCAAGAAGCACAGCATTACTGCACTTGTGGTGTCTCCTAATGCAGACATAGTTTCGATCACAATACCCAAGTCCTTTTGAATACCTGGAAAGCCTTCTCAAGAAGAACAGGTAAAACAAGCCCAGACTGTGAAGACTATAATAAATACCTACCTTCCTAATGCCCATACACTGGTAAACATCGACAAGCATCAAGACCATCCAGGAAAAGACAGCCTTAGCGAACTTAAGGAAGCACCAGAAACCAATCCTGGAGAAACAGAGATGAGACAGATAATTCAAAATAGCTGTTTTGAGGAAAGTCAAAGAAATTCAAGATAACACATAGAAGAAATTCAGAATTCCATCAGATAACTTTAACAAAGAGATTGAAATAATTTAAAGGAATCAAGCAGAAATTCAGAGTTGACACATGCAATTAACAGACTAAAGAATACATCAGAGTCTCTTAGCAGCAGAATTGATCAAGCAGGAGAAAGAATTAGTGACCCTGAAGACAGTTATTTGAAAATACAGTCAGAAAACAGAAAGTAAAAATAATAAAAAACAGTAAAGCACACCTACAAGATCTAGAAAATAGTCTCAAAAAGGCAAATTTAAGAGTTATTGCCTTGAAGAGGAGGTAGAGAAAGAGATAGGAGTAGAAAGTTGATGCAAAGGGATAATAACAGAGAATTTCCAAGACTTAGAGAAAGAGATCAATATCTAAGTCTAAGGTTATAAAACACTGATATGGTTTTGATCTGTGTCCCCACCAAACCTCGTGTAAAACTGCAGTCCCCAGCATTGGAGGTGGGGCCTAATGGGAGGTGACTGGATCCTGGGGGCAGAGTTCTCATGAATGGTGTAGCATCGTCCCCACTTGGTACTGCAGAGTGAGTGAGTTCTCATGAGATCTGGTGGTTTAAAAGTGTGTAGCACCTCCCCCACTCTCTTGGTCTTGTTTCCACCATGTAAGATGCCTTCTCCCACTTTGCTTTCTACCATGAGTAAAAGCTCCTTGAGGCGTCCCAGAAGCCACTATGCTTCCTGTACAGCATGCAGAACCATGAGCCAATTAAACCTCTTTTCTTTATAAATTACCCAGTCTCAGGTATTTCTTTGTAGCAGTGTGAGAATGGACTAATACAAACACCAGCTAGATTTCACCCAAAGAAGATTACCTCAAGGCATTTCATAATCAAACTCCCAAAGGTCAATAAAAAAGTGAGGATCCTAAAAGCAGCAGGAGAAAAGCAGCAAATAACATGAAATGGAACTCCAATATGTCTGGCAGAAACTTCAGTGGGAACTTTACAGGCCAGAAAAGAGTAGCATGACATATTTAAATTAGTGAAGAAAAATACTTTTATCCTGGGATAGTGTATCTGGTAAAAATATCCTTCATACATGAAGGATAAAGACTTTCCCAGACAACAAAAGCTGAGGAATTTTACCAACACCAGTTCTGTCCTACAAGAAGTGCTAAAGGGAGTACTTCAATCAGAAAGAAAAGGATGTTAGTGAGCAATAAGGCATCATCTGAAGGCACAAAATTCATTGGTAATGGTAACTACATAGAAAAACACAGAACAATGAACTGCGATGTATAAACTACTCTTTTTCTAAACAGAGAGTACAAGATGAACCAATCAAAAATAATAACTACAACAACTTTTCAAGACATGAACTGTACAATAAGATATAAGTAGAACCAGTAAAAGTTTAAAAGGGGGACAAAGTTAAAGTGTAGTTTTTATTCATTTTCTTTTTGTTAGTTTGTTCATGCAAGCAGTCTTACATTCTTATCAGCTTTAAATAATGAGTTATAAGAATATTTGCAAGCCTCATGGCAATCTCATCAGAAAACACACATAGGATATAGAAAAAGCAAGAAATTAAATAATACCTTCAGAGAAAATTACCTTCACTAAAACAAAGGCAAGAAAGAAGTAAAAAAAGACCATAAAAAAACTAGAAAACAAATAATAAAATGGCAGAAGTAAGTCTTTACTTATTAATAACATTATATAAAAAGGGACTAAAGTCACCAATCAAAAGACATAGAGTGGCTGAATGGATTATTTAAAAAAAAAAAAAAAGACTCAACATTGCCTACAAGAAACACACAACACGCTTCACCTATAAAAACACACATAGGATGAAAATAAAGGGGCAGAAAAGATATTCTATGTCAATGGAAACCACCAAAAAAGTGCAAGAGTAGCTATACTTATATCAGACAAAATATATTTCAAAACAAGAACTTTAAGAAGGGACAAAAAACGTCATTATATAATGATAAAGGGATCATTTCAGCAAGAGAATATTACAATTGTAAATATATATGCACCCAACACTGGAGCACCCAGATATATAGAGCAAACATTATTAGAGCTAAAGAGACAGATAGACTCCAATGTAATAGTAGCTGGATACTTCAGCACTCAACTTCTAGCATTGATAGATCTCCTGGACAGAAAATAATCAAAGAAACATTGAACTGAATCTACACCATATACCAAATTGGCCTAGCAGATATTTACAGAACATTTCATCCAATGACCACAGAATATGCATTCTTCTTTTCAGCACATGGGTTATTGTCAAGAATCGAATGTATATTAGGTTACCAAACAAGTATTTTAAAAAATCCAAAATATTGAAATAATATGTACCTTCTCTTACCACAATGGAACAAAACCAGAAATCAATAACGAAACATTTTGGAAACCCTACTAACACATAGAAATTAAATAATATGGTCCTGAATAATCAGTGGGTTAATGAAGGAAATAAGAAGAAAATTGAGAATTTTTCTTAAAGCAAATGACAATTAAAATATAACATGCCAAACTTAGGGGATACAGTGAAAGCTGTACTAAGAAGAAAATTTATAGCTATAAGCACCTACATCAAAAAAGTAGAAAAACTTCAAATACAACCAAATTATGCATCTTACAAAACTAGAAAAACAAGAGCAAATTGAACCCCAAATTAGTAAAAGAAAAGAATAAAGATCAGAGCAGATATAAACGAAATGGAAATGCAGAAAATAATACAAATGAAATAAAAAGTTGGTTTTTAGAAAAGATAATCAAAACTGACATACTTTTAGCTAGACTAAGAAAGGAGAGAAGACCCAAATAAATAAAATCAGAGATGAAAAGGGAGACATTACAAACAATACTGCAGATATTCAAAAGATCAGTAGTGTTTACTAGGAGCAATTATATGCCAATAAATTGGAAAAATCTAAAGTAAATGGATAAATTCCTAGACACATACAAGGTACCAAGATTGAACCATGAAGAAATCCAAAGCCTGAACAGGCCAATAACAAATAATTAAATAGAAGCCATAATAAAAATTCTTCCAGCAAACCAAAGCCAGGGATCCAATGGCTTCACTGCTAAACTCTACCAAACATTTAAAAAGAATTAATACCAATCCTACTCAAACTATTCTATTCTAAAAATTAGAGGAGAAGGGAATATTTCCCATTTAATTTTATGAGGTCATTATTACCCTGATATGAAAACCACACAAAGATGCAACAAAAAAAGACAACTTTTGGCCAATATCACTAATGAATATTGCGCAAAAATCCTCAACAAGATAATGGCAAAGCAAATTTAACAACAGATTAAAGAGGTCATTCATCATGACCAGGTGAGACTTATCCCAGGGATGCAAGAATAGTTCAACATACACAAATCAATCAATGTAGTACATCATGTCAACAGAATGAAGGACAAAAACGATATGATCATTTCAATTAATGCTGAAAAAGTATTTGATAATGTTCCACATCCACTCATAACAAAAGCCATCAAAAAACAGCATAGAGGGAACACACCCTGACTTTTTCAACCAGGGGATCATGGCAGACAGAAGGCAGGACTACATTGCAGCTCCGACTCAGAAGGACGGAGCAGCATGTGGAGGCTCATTATGAATTTTGTTCCAGAACAACTGCAGGAATAAATCAGGAAACCTGAGAGGACCCACAGACCCCCCTGAAATAAGCACATTGCTCCTGCAGGAAACAACACAAATACTGTGAGTGTCTAAGCTGCGGAAGAGGTAAAAGGAGATTATCGCCCCCGGAACACACGCCCCACTCGAGAAACTGAAGGCCTATATTACATGGGAAGATTTTGACATTACCTTGAGCTGAGTCAGTTTAGAGAGCTGAGTGAAATACAGGGCCGAGGAAGCAGCAGAAAAAGCCCTGGAAGCTCACGTTTTTGCCTGGCCTCACAGGGGTCCTGCAGGAGACCGACCAGAGGAGCTGGGGAAAGGCCACGGGGAGAAGAAAATCTTCAGCTGAACTTTGTAACAATTTGAGCTGATTGAGGAGACTCCTGGCCAGAACTCAGGAGAGGGCGTGAATCTGGTGCGCAGGCTCCACAGGTGGGGGAAGAAGGAAAGCCCTATTTACTTTTGCTGCTGGGAGGCAAGCGCCTCGGGCACATTCTCAGCCCTGCTCACTCACTGCCTGGAAATAGACTCGTGCTGTTGGGTCGGGGGCACAGTGGGAGTGAGAGCAGCCCTTTGGTTGCATGAAAGCTGCGTGAGGCCTGTAACTGCTGGCTTGCTTTCACGTCCTGACAACCTGTATGTAGAGACAGTCATAATCCTCCTAGGAACACAACTTCATTGACCTGGGAACCTCATCCTCATCCCCACAGCAGCTGCAATAAGACCCACTCAAGGAGAGTCTGATCTCAGATATGCCTAGCCCTGCCCCCACCCAGTGGTCCTTTCCTCCCCACCCTGGTAACCGAAAAGAAAGGGCATATGCGCTTGGGAGTTCTAGGGCCCCACCCACCATCTGTTCATCCCCATACTAACGCAGCTGATGCTCTCTGGAAAGTGCCCCTTCCTGGCAGGTGGACAATCAGCACAAAAATCGTGCATTAAACCACCAAAGCTAGAAACCCTGAGTCCATTTTACCACCCTGCCACTTCCACCAGAACAGGTGATGGTATCAAGGCCTGAGAGACCCACAGGTGATTCACATCACAGGACTCTGTGCAGACGACCCCCAGTACCAGCCTGAAGGCTGGTAGACTTGCTGGGTGGCTAGATCCAGAAGACAGATAACAATCAGTATAGCTCGGATCTCGGGAAGTCACAACCACAGGAAAAGGAGGGAGAGTACTACATCAAAGGACTACCTGGTGGGACAAAAGAATCTGAACAACCTTTAGGCCTAGACCTTCCCTCTGACAGAGTCTGCCCAGATGAGAAAGAACCAGAAAACCAACTCTGGTAATATGACAAAACAAGGTTAACATTCCACCCCCACCCCCCAAAAAAATCACACTAGCTCACCAGCAGTGAACCCAAATCAAGAAGAAATCCCTGATTTACCTGAAAAAGGAATCAGGAGGTTGGTTATTAAGCTAATCAGGGAGGCACCAGAGAAAGGTGAAGTCCAATATAAGGAAATTTAAAAAATTAAAAGATACAAGAAGTGAAAGGAGAAATATTCAAGGAAACAGCATAAATAAAAAACAAAACTTTGAGGAAAAAATGGACACACTTATAAAATGCAAAATTCTCTGGAAAGTTTCAGAAATAGAATTGAACAAATAGAACAAATTCAGAGCTCAAAGACAAGATCTTTGAATTAACCCAATCCAACAAATAGAACGAAGAATAAGAAAATATGAACTAAGGCTTCAAGAAGTCTGGGATTATGTTAAACAACCAAATCTGAGAATAATCAGTGTTCTTGAGGAAGAAGAGAAATCTAAAAGTTGGAAAAACATATTTGGGGGAATAACTGAGGGAAATTTCTCTGGCCTTGCTAGAGATCTAGATATTCAAATACAAGAGGCACAAAGAACCTCTGGGAAATTCATCACAAAAAGATCATCACCTAGGCACATTGTCATCACGTGATCTAAAGTTAAGATGAAGGAAAGAATCTTAAGAACTATGAGACAAAAGCACCCGATAACCTATGAATGGAAACCTATCAGATTAACAGATTTCTCAGCAGAAACCCTATAAGCTATACGGAATTGGGGCCCTATCTTCAGCCTCCTCAATCAAAACAATTATCAGCCACAAATTTTGTATCCAGCCAAACTAAGCTTCATATATGAGGGAAAGATAGTCTTTTTCAGACAAACAAATGCTAAGAGAATTTGCCACTACTAAGCCACCACAAGAGTTGGTCCACAGGTTGCATTTAAAGCACTATAAACCCTATAATTTTTACTAAGGTAAAATATTTGGGAAGATATGAAGCACTATGAGAACATAGTATGAAGCTGTCAGTGGCAACAAAGACTTTAAGCATCTAGTGCTCCTTAATGAAATTTCATATGATCTAAATTTCTTTTGCAATCTATGAGCTACTTAAATAGATTGTATTTGCCTGCCTTGTACAGCATTATTTCTGCCAGCCAGTTGCTATGATTAATTTGTTCAAATCAGTGACAGTAATGAGCTGTCATTTATTTTGCTTTTCAATGTATTCTCAACTCATTCTGTATTGCCAATGTGTTTAGGACTTCCTAATGCTGGTGTATACTATGACACAAAGAAAGGAGCTTCATTTTCAGCCTCCATTTGAATGGCATATCTAACTACCTTTCATAAGGGGCATATGAAAGCTCAGGATACTGAAAGAGTTAATATTTTTCACTGAGTTATTTTAATCTATACAAATTACTTACAAAATTTAATGACTAATTTTTTAAGTAGTGAGGTAGGTGGGGATATATGTTCCTCTAACTTTGGAAGTTGATTTTCTTGTGTCCAATTCTCTCTAAGCAGTACTCACAATCCAACTAAATAATAATATTTAAAATAATGCAATTTGGTCTTCTAATTAAATTGCATTATTATTTCTTAACCCACTTTGAAAATAAAACATAAATGGTTCATTATGAATCAAAATTGTAAGTCTTTCATAATCAGGAGTGTGCGCAACAAGATGCTACTCAGGACACAATGCAAAACTGGCCTCTTAGTATAACTATTCTGCTTATGAGAAAATTCACTTTCATAATAACAAAAAGAGAATTGTTATTCTGGTATTCTGCATGGTCAGGTAGGAAGAATGTGGAATTTAGATTCAAATACCCTGGGGTTGGCTCTTTTCAAACTTCTGGGGTCCTCACAATGAATAAGGTGATAAAGAGATTGCTGTATGGAAGGAACATACAACAGCACCCACTGTACCAAAAATACCTTCCTGGACCATAACATGGGGGAACAAATGCCAGCACAGAGGCAGTGGAATTAAAAGCACAGACTCTAGGATATGATTGCCCTAAGAAAGAGCCTGCTCTCTGCATTTACTGGCTATCAGAACTCAGACAGATTAAAACTCTCACTCTGCCTCATAGTTTTATCAACTATAAACCAAAAATAATAAAATAGTACCACCCTCATAGAGATGTGAGGATTAAATGAGTTATTTCATGCAAGGTTCTGAAGACTTGATGTGGGATGCAGTAGAAATTAAATGAATATTCACTTTGACTATAATGATGCTTGTGGCTAAATGCCATGGTTTGGTACTGAACTGCTCTCTAATTCACTTCAGTTCTGCTCTGTGGTTCTGATTGCTGCTCCCTAAAAGCCTTCTACTACCTGGGGTTCCTGCTTTATGGAGTGCAATTGATGACTGTGGGTTAAACTGTTAAAATTCATGACATTTTAAGTGCTTATGTTTTCCTAATTGTAAAAGAGTAACATATACTTGTTGTAGAAAATTAATTATATGTAATTGACAATTACATAGTAATATAAAACTACTATAAAAGTACAAAGAGAAAAATTTAAGCAAAGTAGGGGGTATGTTTCTTACTGTGTTTTGCTAGGCATATAGACAGATGTTCAACTAAGTTTGCATTATTAAATGCACACATATACACACACAGATGTGTATATATTGATTTGATAATTTAATCCTTAATCATGAGCATTGCTCAAAGTTGTTAAATTTTATTCAAGATTAATGTTGATAGCTACATATTCCATCATTACAATTAATTCACCAGTATTCCACAGTTAAATATTGAGGTTATTATCACATTGTTATTAGTATAAATTACACTATAAGGAACATCTTTGTCCTTAAATATTTGTCCACATTATCATCATTTCCTTTTACTGTATTTCTAGAACTGAAGTTAATTCATTAAAACACATGAAATATCTTGATTGAAATAATTTCCAGAAATTTTATAACATTTTTCACTACTTTAGTGGAAAAACAGTATCATAATTATTTTGATTTTCAGTAATTTGATTCCAAGTGGAGTTGAACAATTTTCAGCTACTTATTTAAACTTTGGAGTTTTTCTATTAATTGTCTATGTCTTTTGCCTAATTTTCTATAGAAAAGTGTCTATTTTATATTGTCCTTTGTCTAATTAGCACCATTGTTGGTGTATTCCCTATTGAACTGTAAGCAAGGGGGCGCACTTTCTCACTCACACTGGTTCCCTCTGTGCGGATGGAGCTCCACTGCCAACCACTTCTGGCTCTCTTGCCCCCTGTGGTCCTTCTAGCCCTAGGATTGAGGAATGGCTGATTAGTGAGTTTGGGCTAAGGAACGGAGCATGTGCAGCTTAACACTTTCCACAATGTCCCTGTTCAGCTGTTAAAGATACTGTAAGTGCTTATCTCATCTGTTCTTCTTTGCTGTAAGTTTTAAAGGAACAGCTTGATTCGGGAGGCATAGGGCTTTCCAGGACTGCCTGGGACCCAGTGTGCAGGTATGCCTAGTCCTAATGTTCAAAGTTAGAAAGCCCACTGTTGCTACTCACAGAGGTCACACGAAACCCTTCCTCAGTAATAGAAGTAATATTTTGCTCTCTATCTTTCACTGCTTTGTCTCTCCGATTGATTCAAATCTTGGGTAGAGAAAACAAGGTGTCATTCATTGGGCCTCCTAAAACTCCAAAATCTGTTTGAAACTTGAATATATATACAGATATATATATATACACACAAAGCTAAATTTGAGGAACAAAGTAACAATAAAAGATTGGAAACTGGAGCAGAAAGTAGAGAGTTTAAAGCTGCATGAATTTGTTTTTCCTTGACATGTCACTGATGTTTATGGAAACTTTGTTCACTGACAAGTAGTTGTTTTGTACCTCTTCACTAGGTTTAGGAATATTCAAGCAGGCCTCAACAAAAGCACAGGATGCCTTGGTCTCAGCATGTTTCAATTTCTCAGGCTGCTGGGCATCTGCAGGCGCACGCTGCCATTGCTTCACATTGAAACTACAGAGGCACCTTAGCAAATAAATGCAGTTTGAGGGGTGGAGGGAACCCCTCAGCAGGTTGGAGGTGGCCATGGGGCCATAGTAAGCGGAGGATTACACAAGAAAATGTTCTCATATCATGCTTTTTAGATATTTGAGAGTTGTGTAAATTGTACAATATTTGAGAGTTGGTTCACTTGTCAACCAATCCCATAATTATTTTGCCTTAACTTCACATATAAATGCATTAATATTGTAGCAGACACTACTAAACATCTGTTCCTACCCCTTTTCTACTCCAAAGAAATCTATTTTGTTACAATTTTTAGCCCTCTTCTCATGGCCATGTGTTTCAGGATAAGCCTGACTCCAGAAAGTAAGTCCTAATTAGTCAACCCTGATGATGTCATTCTCCTCACCAATGACTGGTTAGTATCATAGGCATGCAATACAATTCTGGTCATTGAGACATGAGGATAACTAATAACTTCCAGGAAATATTTCCTAACTTTTAAAAGGAAACACACAGAAAGTCTATTCCTTTTCTAAATATGATTGCATTTGGCTGTGATGCCTGGATTATTGCAGCTACTTTGAATACTGAGAGTAGATCTGATATTTTGAGGGTGAAAGAACATAGAGATTCAGAGAAGCTGAGTCCATGATATGCTCACTGGACTCCTAAACTGAACAATATGGAGTTACACTGTTTCTGGAACTTCTTGTTATATGAAGTAATAAATATTCAGTGTCATTTTGAGCTGGATTTGTTTCTTGAATTTGACATCATCTTCAAAGCTATCCTAATAAACATAAGTATTTACCACTACTCCTTCTTACTATATATCACCTCATGATTTAGAGAGAGATAATGTGTGTGTGTGTATTTTACCTAATCCTGGGGTAATTTCATCGCAAGCTTTATCTACTGGGAAAGTTCTGTCAATTATTAATATAACTGACTCACATTCTTAATTCATTCACAAATTTACTTATTGATGAATTTATGTGTGTAAATCTATAATTTTGACTGTAGGGGAAAAGAGGCAATAAAATAAATAAGGACATTATATGGTATATAAGAAGATAATAATTGTTATGGCCAAAAGTAGAGCAGGAAAGAGGGTAGAGAGAACCAAGAATGAAGGGTGGGGTAAGGGTTGCAATTTTAAATAGGGTAGTTGGTGAAGATCCATTGTTTTGTGCAATTCTCATCATGACATTCCATTTAATCACTTGGATGCCCTGTAAATTAATAATTTAACCTATAGAAATGAGTTTGTAACATGTCAAACTTCTTTGTTCAATTTTAGAGTATAAAAAATGTATGATACAATAAATTGGGCCTATGACACTCTTCTTGGAGAACATTATTTAAGCAGATATTTAATTGTTACCTCAAAGATTGACTGCATCAAAGCTTGGGAAAATCAACACAACCTCCCAAGAAGATAATTTTAAAATATTTCTTAGAGACACATTTTCCCATGCCTTGGAAGTTAAACATAATCTCCATCCTCTTGCCCAAGCTCTGTTTCAAGTGTCAGTCTGCTGATAAATGAAAAGGAACCTGATATGGACTTTTTGTCTACCCATTTACTTATTCTTCAAAACAATAAACAATAACTGCCATTTATTGAGGATAAATATCAGATTAATACAGAATCCTTCTTCAATTTTACAAACATAATCTTTCAAACTTCTCTCTCCCTTGTTTGATTTTACAGATTTATCTCAATAAAGCATTTAACAAAGCAATTAATGCATTTCATTAATTTTTCCAAGAAGTCACAACTCTTTTTCCATTCACATTTCATTCACTTTCCATAAAATTAAATTATACAATTATAGCAACAGGTAAAATTGATTTAAATCAGTTTGGTAACAACAAACAAACAAAAAACAACATTTCACATGCAATTCAAAAAAGTATGTCTGGGCATTTTTCTTTAAGTACTGCTTATCCCAAGGGACTCTGTGGCCCTATCACATAATAGAACTAAAGCTTTAAAGGCACTAAATAAAACTGATAATCAAAAACTCTCATACTCCATCTTTCTCCTTTCATCTGGAAATATTTTAGCATTGCATTCCTTTCTGTCATGCTGGACCATAGGGAAAGTGAGCCTCTGTCATTGCCAGCCAGGGAGAAATCATCGCTCATGACAGGAGAGCTAAGAGGCACCAGCATTCATAAGAGCTAGACAACATGACACATACACAAGGGAGGCTGCAAGCACAAACTCCCCTTGAATCTGGCCAGGATGTGGCTTCTTTGACAGAGTGTAATTAATAGGGTTCTCTAGAGGGACAGAACTAATAGGATAGCCATATATATATATATATATATATATATATATATATATATATATGGAGGGGAGTTTATTAAGGAGTATTGGCGCACACAATCACAAGGGGAAGTCCCTTTTAGCCAGGCACGGTGGCATGTTCCTGTAGTCCCAGCTACTAGGGAGACTGAGGCAGGAGAGTTTCTTGAGACTGGGAGAGCCGAGATTGAACCATTGTAATTGCACTCCAGCCTGAGTGACAGAGCGAGACTTTGTCTCAAAGAAAAAAAAAAAAGGTGAAGGCCCACAATAGGCCATCTGCAAGCTGAGGAGCAAGGAAGCCAGTCCAAGTCCCAAAACTTCGAAAGTAGGGAAGCCGATGGTGCAGCCTTCAGTCTGTGGCTGAAGGCCTGAGAGCTGCTGGCAAATCACAGGTATGAGTCCAAGGTTCCAAAAGCTGAAGACCTTGGAGCTGATGTTCGAGGGTAGGAAGCATCCAGCACAGAAGAAAGATGAAGGCTGAAAGACTCAGCAAGTCTACTCTTTCACCACCTTCTGCCTGCTTTTTTCTCGCCTAGCCATGCTGGCAGATTGAGGGTGGGTCTGCCTCTTCCAGTCCACTGACTCAAATGTTAATCTTTGGCAACACCTCACAGACATACCCAGTAACAATACTTTGTATCCTTCAATCCAATCAAGTTAACACTCAATATTAACCATCAAGTAGAGTCTATAGGAAGTGAGACAATGACTTGATGGTAAATCCTAAAAGGCCAGGCCACTTCTGCCTGGTGTGTTGGAAAACTCACTAGGGAGCCCTAATCTGCCTGATGAGTTCAGCTACCATGAGGCCACTACAGAGAGGCTACAAATAGGGACTCAGGTAAACAGACCCAGCCTTTGAATCTTTCCAGATGAAGCCCCAGCACGGGAGAGAGGACACACCTTCCTGGCTATGCTTTGTTTGAATTTCTGACCACGGTAAGTGTGGGCCTAATAAAATAGTTGTCTTCATGCCACTAAGTTTGAGGGCATGGGGGTGATGGTGGTGTGGAGGTGATTCATTATATGTACAAAAAAAATGGAAATATTCTCAATATTCTTGAGTAGTAAAACAATATTTATTTATGTGCCCCACTATACCCAAGCTGCACACACACTCAGGCATGCAAACTTTCATTATCTGCCTCTTTCCTTCTGAAGAGAAAAGAAAGTTAAATACTGTTTTTGCTGAGTTTTCTCAATAACACTTTTGTTGTTGTTGTTATGAGGAACTATTCAGGACCTTAAGAACAATCATTCCTTAGGAAGATATATAACCTATTCTTGAGGAATATGTTTTATTCAAGGATGTGCTTTGGCCTTGCTATGGCACTCAAATGTTAAATTAAAGATTGTATCAGTCAAACCCCTAAGAGACGGGAAGAGGCACCCACACATGCTTACTCCCATCTGTCTGCCTTTCCACTACTCTTCTCTGCCTCTCACAGCCTTGTTCAAAGATCATCTGTCATTCCCAGTTCTGCAAGAGGTATGACGTGCTCATGTCTGATGCTCAGATTTGGAGCTGCAGATCCTCTCACTATGAACCAAGCAGATGGTATCCACAAATCCAAAAGCTAGATGAGAAGTGGCTTTTATGTAGAAAGATCACATTTAAATTATCCTATATGTCATGTTCCTGTGAGCCACTTTCTTCCAAATATTCTCAGCAACATCTTCATAGATGAATTTCTAAGAGAAAACTAAAAACACACTTTCTTTTTAAATGTAAGCCCAAGATAGATGATCCAAGACCCAGATGATTCTATGACTTTCTCTTCCCATTTCATATATCTTGAAGAAATATTTTAAAAGTACAACAATGATCTTTTGACTAACTAAAAAAGTTATACACAAGAATACATATTCCTAATGTTTATTCAGAACTCCCAGGTGTTAAAAAATTGTATACTCTAAATTAAAAGTTGCCAATTGCTTTCCTTCCTGAATATTAGGTATATTATTAAAGGAAGTTATATAAAATAATTCACATTTCATAAAGGAGTTTGTCATATCTCTGCACCATAAAAGAGAAAAGTAAATCCAGGGATCAAACACTCATAAAGAAGAAAACAAAATAAACTATTGTACTGGAGTCATACTTAATAGTAAAAAGACCACTAATAGGTTCTAAGTGGGCACTTATCTAAGCTTAATTTCTGTGGTTTGATAATCTACTTCAACCAAACTGAGCTCTATGTCGGGCATTCAAGGCAGAGCACTTGATGTGTCCATTGTGGATTGGTGACAGGCACCTTCAAAGCACAGATGCAGAGACAGGGATGGGTAGGACCTACACAGCCTCAGCAATGCTTCCTTGGACAAAGAAAAAAGCAATGAATTCCAGTGAACATATTCTGATGCATGTGCCAGCATCACTTCCTGAGCCTGCGCCATCAGAAGAATGAGAAATTTCCTGACTTTCAAAGTCCTTCATTATGCTGAACAGGCTCATTCCTAAAACAAACAACCCCTTCATCTCAGCAGCTTAATACAATACTTCTTGCTCATGTAGCAGCGCAGTGAGGGTGGGTGGAGGGCTCTGTTCTGTGCAGTGATTCAGGGACCTCAGATCCTTCTGTCTTGGGACTCCATCATCTTCCAGCACCTTGGAGTCCTTTGTTAAGTCCTCTCCACTGGGATAGCTGGCAAGGAATAAGTGAAGAGGTGTTTGGTCTAACCATCTCAGCCGGGATGCTGACACTCATCATTTCGCCTCAGGTTCTTCAGGAAAGAACTAGTCTCATGGCCCAACCTATATGCAAGCTCTGCCACAAATGTGAAAAAAAAAAGGATTTCTAATTTTTTTCCACAATTGAAAGAGTCTAACTACAGAGAATGATATGGCAGAAGATAGCCTGGTATCAACAGTGTGTGTGTACATGGAATAATGCCCTCACTAAAAGACCTCCATGTTTAATCTCAGAGCCTGTGAATGTTACCTTACATAGCAAAAGGGACTTTGCAGATGTAATGAAGTCAAGGTTTTTGAGACCTTTTTAAAATTTCTTCTCACTTCCTAAGTGGCTACTTCCCTAATCCTGACTAGGAAAATTATCAACTAAAATCTAATATATTCCTTTAAGATGTAGCCCGATTTGGTGGAAATATACTAACCTTTGATGTAGATATCATTATAACCTCAAAAACTTATTCCCATTATCTGTGATAAAATGTAAAAGTTTGGCTGAACAATTATAATGTGGCATTTAAACTCCTCATTTACCAACCTCAAGATTTCCAGTCTTAGAAAATCATATTTAAAGTAAAGCTCTCAACATGTTATGCTATTCTTAGCTCAGTTAGAAAATTATGCTGGTTATAGCAGCATAGCTGTGATGTTACCATGGTTCGCTACCTATTAATGACTAAATTTGCTTCCTTTTATACTCATTAGAATGTATAGTTTGAAAATGTAAAAGTTTCAGTGTATTAGAAGATTACAAGAACCAAAGTTCTCAAACAAAAGTTTGTGTATTAGAAGCCAGATTAGGCTCTGATGTTCAGAAGATCCTTTTTGTGTGTCCCCTGTGGGTTTTGTTTTATTTTATTTTTCTCATCAGCTACAGCAGTCAGTCTGCAAAGGAATAAGCATTTCATGCATCAGGGGTTCATTATAATTTCCTGGGAAGAGAAAACCTTGGTGAGAAATAGTATGAATTATGCAAAAATATAAATTTGTTTAAATACCACAAAGCATCATCAAATCAAATGTTTATTTGTTTCAATTACTTATCAGACCCATCCTCTTGAATCTACATACAAAATTATCACTGTAAACTCCCAAGCAAAGCAAATTATCAGAATCACAGAAATAAGATTAATGACTACCAATTTTTTTACAAGAATAATTCTGAGACTAATAAGGCAAGATACCTTTTTTTTAAATTGTATTTTTAAATCACTCAACTGCTTGCCCCTTTTCCACCATCCAGCACAGCAAATAATGAGTATCGCACATTTACAGGCATCACTGTAAGTTTTTAGAGGAAGAGCCAAAACTTGGAAACTGTTTACAACATACCTGAATCTTCAGATTATTTTGCTCTGTTAGAGATAGAAAAAAAGTTGTGGGGCGGGAGGCAACTATATGGTAATGTTTATCTTCCTGTGCTTCTCTATTTGTTTATTCCACAGGCATTTCCTGAGTTCTTAATACGTGGCAAGCCCTGCCCTGATGCTAGGGAAACAGAAATGAACAGATTCAGTTCCTATCTTTATAGAGCTTTTAATAGTACTGGCAAGAAATGATGAGGCCTAGACTAACACTTGTGAATGGATCACAAGATGGACCTTTAGTTTGGCCTACAAATTCTTCAGCCTATATTTTAAGCCTTCCTTACAGGAATTTACCATGCTTCCTTCAGACTGGTTGTTTATGTCATTAGCAACCAAATTCCTATGACAATGACCTTATTTGCTATCTTAAATGAGAAAACTATATCCAGATTTCAAGGTCTAACTCAAATCTCTCTTTATGTGGCCTTCCATGACCTGATGTCCCCTCTTGGTCCTTTGTGTGCCCAAAGACTCTTTATTTCATGTCAAAAATCATGTGGAAAACTTTTGACTTTCCAGTATGAACCAGACACTTTACAAGATATATTTTGTTTGCACATTGAATCAACCTTATAATAAAAGTATCTCCATTTTAATATAAAAAGACTTGAATTTCAGTGGAGATAAATAAGTTACCACAGGTTGGAGCTACAACTCAACTCAGAACATTGTGATTGAAAAATCTATGTTCTTTCTAACACAACATAATGACTTAATAATAATTTTTAAATTTCTTATATTATAAATTTTGTTAAGTTAGGAATCATCTTTAAATATGTCTGTATTTCCCTTAACACCTAAAAACCAATGCTTTTCCCATGATAGATTCTGACTAAAATTTTGTTTCATGATTAATTGTGACAAAAATACAAGATAAAATTGTAATATTTGTCTTCCTCTCCACATGATATATAAAATAGCAATTAGAAGAGTCAAGAAGGCCAGGCATGGTTGCTCCTGCCTATAATCGCAGCACTTTGAGAGGTCAAGGTGGGAAGATTGCTTGAGTCAGGAGTTCAAGACCAGCATGGGCAACATAATGAGACCCTGTCTCTACAAAAAGTGTGAAAATTAGCAAGGCATGGTGGTGTGTTCCTGTAGTCCTAGCTACGAAGGAGACTGAGGTGGGAGGATTGCTTGAGGCCTGGAGGTCAAGGATGCAGGAAGTCATGAAGGTATCACTGCACTTCAGCCTAGGTGACAAAGAAAGACCCTGTCTCTAAACAGATAGATGGATGGGTAGATAGATAGATAGGTCAGTCAGGAAGAAGAAAATGACAGTGGGTTAGCATAGGGAGGAAGAAGCTGAGAATGAAAGGTTGTGTAGAGTTTAAGCTTGTGATGTCAATAGGCAAAAGCATTCCAAATATGGGAAAAGTTAAGAGTAAAAGTTTAGAGAAGAGAATGCACAAGATCTATCCAGGGGTCAGCATTTGGAAGACTATGACTACAACAGAGTGATATAGTATAAGAGAGCCTAGAATCATTACTGGCTGTAGTGAACAGAATACTGAATGTCCCCCACCTCCCACAAAGACATCCATGTCCAGTCATGGAACTTATGAATATTACTTTATACAGGAAATGGGATTTTGCAGAAGTTATTAAGTTAAGGATTTTGACAGAGGAAGATTATCCAGGATTAGCGAGGTGGGCACAGTATAATCACAAGCATCCTTATAAAAGAGAGTCAGGGAATAGAAACAGATGTTAAGACAGAAGCAGGAATTTAGAGTGGTACAAGCAAGGGGCCAATGAGTCATGGGATGTAGGCAGCCTCTAGAAGCAGAAAAAGCAATAAAATAGATTCCCCCCTGAAGGAATGCAACTCTGCTAACACCTTGATTTTAGGCTTCTGATTTCAAAAACTATAAGAGATTACATTTGTATTGTCTTTTTTTTAATATATATTTTATTGCACTTTAGGTTCTGGGGTACATGTGAGGAACATGCAGGGTTGTTGCATAGGTACATACATGGCAATGTGGTATGCTGCCTCCATCCCCATTATCTATATCTGGCATTTCTCCCCATGTTATCCCTCCCCACCCCTTGCTGTCTCTCCCCTAGGTCACCTCCCAGCTGACCCCAGTGTGTGATGCTCCCCTCCCTGTGTCCATGTGTTCTCATTGTTCAACACCTGCCTATGAATGAGAACGTGCAGTGTTTGATTTTCTATTCTTGTGTGTTTGTTGAGAATGATGGTTTCCAGGTTCATCCATGTCCCTACAAAGGGCACAAACTCATCGTTTTTTTATGGCTGCATAGTATTCCATGGTGTATATGTGTCACATTTTCCCTGTCCAGTCTGTCATCAATGGGCATTTGGGTTGTCAAAACCTACTCTTGAGAGGAATTTTAGATTTTCCAGACTGAGCAGATGTCATCCCATCAGCTTTCATTAGCACTTTGAGTGTTTTCATGGATGGCGGTTTTTTTGTTAGTTTGTTCACGTGTGTGTCTTTCCTCTTTTCCAAGCTGCTGGCTCCCTCCCTTCCTCCACCCACCCTCGTCCTCTGTCCCTGAGTTAAGAAATGACAGTGTGCTTGCTTTGTCAGTTGCAGCCGAAAAAGTGCCTGTGCCCATTGCTCCCATCAGGTGCCTGTCCTAAACCGCCCCAGTAGTGACATTCTAGGGTAGGGACATCTTCCTAGAACATGGGTTTATGTTAGAATCCTTGCGCTGCTGCTTGCTAGGGAAGTGGCCTAGAGAAAGAAACTGAACCCTCTCCATGTCATTTTCTCATTTTTAGTGCTCTTGCCGTGGAAGAATGGCGTGTGGAATGATGAAATCATAAAGACCTAACACAGTTCGTAGCACACTGTGCTCTGCTCAGCAAATGTTACGGCCCCTCCTTTCTTCCATGTGCCTCTAGGGGCTGGCATAATTCCTGGAACATTGTAGTTTCAGAAAGTGATGGAAAGAGGGAGGAAAGGTTTCCTCAATAACTATATATTTCCTTCTGAAAATTAACTGGACTCTTCCCTCAAGCCCTACTCTCTGCAGTTAAATTCTTTGTCTTTTCCATTATCTCTGAATTGTGCTCCCATAAGACCATTCGGACAAATTTTAGCCTCTCTGGTACTTAAATAGCATTATTTGAAATGATAGTGGCCAAATAAAAATAAACATTACACTCTTAGTTTCTAGTTTTTTACATTTACCTGTTTCATATATTGTACTTGGCACTAGGTCATCGATGATGGAGGTATGAATGAAAATGTATTGACATCTGTGAATTGTGGTTATAAGAATTTTATTTTTTTGAGATGGAGTCTAACTTTGTTGCCCAGGCTGGAGTGCAGTGGTGTGATCTTAGCTCACTGCAGCCTCCGCCTCCCAGGTTCAAGGGGTTCTCCTGCCTTAGCCTTCTGAGTAGCTGGGATTACAGCCATGTGCCACCATGCCCGGCTAATTTTCGTTTTGTTTTTCAGTAGAGACCAGGTTTCACCATGTTGGCCAGGCTGATCTCAAACTCTTGACCTCAAGTGATCTGCCCGCTTTAGCCTCCCAAAGTGCTGGGATTACAGGTGTGAGCCACCGTGCCCTGACAAGAAATATATTTTTTTTTTTGAGATGAAGTCTGGCTCTGTCTCTCAAGCTGGTATACAGTGGTGCAAATCTCGACTCACTGCAACCTCCACCTGCTGGGTTCAAGCAATTCTCCTGCCTCAACCTGCAACTACAGACATGTACCACCATGCCCAGCTAATTTTTTGTATTTTTAGTAGAGATGGGGTTTCACCATGCTGGCCAGGCTAGTCTCAATCTCCTGACCTCGTGATCTGCCCACCTTGGTCTCCCAAAGGGCTGGGATTACAGGCATGAGCCACTGCATCCACCTCCCGGTCAAAAAATTTTTAAATTTTGTTTGGAACATATTTCGGCAAGGTCTTTCTCACTTACCTTAATAGTTGGAATAATTGATTAAAACTACATGAAGAATTTTAAGATATATTCCAAATCCCCCCTTTTTTCCTTTCTCAGTTACTATTTTGACAGTTTCTTATGATGTATAAACAGCATATCTTACATAGCAAAAGACTTTGAAATCTAATATTGTTCTTAATGGACTGGAATTATTTAATTATTTAGCTTGAATGCAATCTAACTTAAGTAGGCTTTTTATATAGTTATTATAATGGCTATATTTGAAAAGTATGCTTTAGCGTAGTAGAAACTACCAGATGCAATGCCATTTGATCTGAAAAGGTCATGGGAAAAGGGACATTTAAATTAAGTTATAAATTACAGTTGAAGAACAATATTTTGATGTGTGAGACCAGAGATGTCAGAGCAGGGAGATGTAATTCATGGGTTCATTATAGAACAGAGGGGCCTGACAGCTGAGCCATGCCAAATGGAAAATTTATTTGCAACATCACACAGACAGAAAATGGTAGCTGAGAAGCCAGAATAGAAACTTGAAACCCTATAGTAATAGGCAGAGTTTATGCTAATAAGACTGCCTGAGATCCAGAGATGTTTAATGACTGCTGTAATATTAATGAGGTGCTTGGACATGTGCACGTTTTCAATCTTATTAAAATTAAGACTTCATCCTTGCTCTATAAAATAACACACTTTATAACGACGCATTAAGGTGGATTCTCTCACCTCTCTGCCCAACATACAGATTTGCTGGAATTTAGGAATTGTTTAGGCAAGAGAGTTAAAGCTTTAAACAAGATTTTTATCCATGGTAGCTTTGAGGAAGGCTATAATTTAATGTTTATAGCAATCCATGAGAAGTTCAATCATGAGTTAATTAAACTGTAGGCAGTCATTAAGTGTTATTTATTCTTTCAAGAAGCTTGCCAGTAAAGCACTTATATATATTAAATTATAGAAAGTAATAAGCATGGAATGATTTGTCAGGCAGAGTGAGAGTAGCAGATTTAACTTGGGCAATTATGCAGAAATGTTTTTCTTGTAGCATGATCCTTTCTTTCTGCTAATCAGGAGGAGGTCAGAGGCTGTAGTAAGACAATTGCAGATGAGTAGTGCCTACCCGCATTGTTGGCGCTATTGAACCTCTTGTTTGAAAAGTTTTAGGTAAGAGTCGTGTGTCTAAAATACTACTCCCCATGATGATACCGCTGTACAGCTCACAGCTATCTTACATTTCAGAGTGTCTTGACACATTTTGTCTCATTTAGCACTTTCCATTGTTCTGTGACACAGCTTAAGTCTGGTGGTGTTAGGCCCACTTTAACAGATGAAAACCTCAACTGAGCTGGTTCGGGACAGGGCTGTAAGAATCTGTCACTTGCCTCACATCCTGTGGTATTTTCACTAGGCTGCAGGAGGCATTGGCTAGTTGATAATTTATTGTAGTACCTAGAGTTACTGAGAGTTTCTTATGCAAATAGCTAGATATGTCCAGTTACTATGGCACAGTGTCTTTGGCTCTGAATGAACCGGTGTAGTGGTTAGTTTTGTTATAGTGGAGCCAAATCAAGTGTTTGTTTGTTATTCAGAAGTTATTATTGTTTTTAGCACCAAAATCCCCTACCAAGTCCCCTTTGCATAGTTCATGAATGCCTGTTTTTGCACACCACTGTATCCCCATTGTTAGCATGATAACTGGCTTGCAGAGTTGCTTGATGACTCTTTGTCGAGTGAGTAGAAGCAAAGAGAAAATGATGTGAGCAGCCTGCTGCCTCTGAGGCTGGAACGTCCTACTGGATCTCAAGGACACCAGGACTTCCGCTGAAGGTGTGGCAGAAGAGGGCCGGACACCACATAGGGAAAGAATTCACTCACGTTTGCTGTTTCACAGTGAACAACCAAAAACGAAGGAAAAATCACGTCTCAGGGGATTCCATGGACCACACCCAGAGACCAAAGACCAAATTGCTAGAAAAGAGCAAAACAGGGATAGTTCTGAGGTGGAATGACTTGAAAGGCTAGTGGATTCATGAAGAAATCAATATTTTGTTATCATATTCCCTATCATAAATCCTGGGTCTTGACCTGTGGTTTAGGGAAGACAGGTTTTATTTGCATAAAAGTGCAGTCGTGCAGTTTAGTGATGTGGAAAAGAGGCAGAAAGATTTACAAGTAAATGTTTCCTTGATCATTGGATTTAAAAAAAAAAAAGAAAAAAGAAACCACTGCCACACACCTGTAGTGATGAGTTTGAAAGTGCTTTCTGCTAAATGACATCCTGCTGTAGTGGTTTTGTGGAGGTTAAGATCTAAGTGCTTCTCCCCTCCTTAGCTTTCAAAAATTGGAAGCTGACTGAGTCAAGATGCTTCTTGGTCCCTGCTTTTTGTACTGATCTTTTCCCAGTAGCTCCAAAATGTACAGTTCTCTATACTCTGCATTAAAATTGCATTTAATCCCAGATTTTACCACCCTGGGTTGGTTGCAAAATGGACAGAAAGGTTTAATTATCTTGCTTTAATTGCTTTTCTGTGGCCACAAAGTGAAGCTATAAGACATTTGAGAGGTGTTTCTTTTTCCCTCATCTTCATTGCAATTTATTTGAACAGCCTTCTTAGGGAAATAGTAGAAAACCTTATTCACATTAAAGAACATCTTACCTTAGCAGTATTGGGAAACCTACATTTAATTTCCTGACTACAGACTTATCTGCATGGTCATGATCAGGTATTTAAAATTTGAAATCTACATAATGTATTTCACAAGATGAAATTATGGCAACCTTCAGAACTTGATGTTGTGTTAGAGGGGAATGTTTCTAATGACAATTTTTAGAGATTTAAGGTAGCCAGTGTTTTGGTAAATTTACCAATTCTAATTTATATAAGGAATGTAGTTGAAATTTCCAATTTAGCTCTTTCTTGAACATTATTTCTTGCATATTATCCTCATCCAAAGAAAGAAAATCTTTATAATCATCCAGAAAGCAAACTCCTTTTAAGAATAGGGCTATTTGGGTCAGGTACAGTGCCTCATGCCTATAATCCTAGCAGTTTAAGAGGTCGAGGCAGGAAGATCACTTGAACTCAGGAGTTTGAGACCACTCTAGGCAGCATAGTGAGTATCTGTCTCTAAAAAAAAAATTTTTAAGTTAGCCAGGGCTGGTGGCACATGCCTGTAAGCTGAGCTACTTGGGAAGCTGAGGCAGGAGGATTGCTGGAGCCTAGGAATTTGGGCAGAAGTGGGCTGACTGTACTGTTGCACTCTAGCTCAAGCAACAGAGTGAAACACTCAAAAAAAAAAAAAAAAACAAAAAAAAAAAAAGGCAAGCCCAGGCAGCATGGTAAAACCCTATCTCTACCAAAAGCACGAAAATTAGGTGTGGTGGTGTACAACTGTCCCAGTACTTTCGAGGCTGAGGTGGGAGGACTGCTTGAGCCCAGGAGATTGAGGCGAGCCAGGATTGTGCCACTGCACTCCAGCGTGGGAGACAGAGCCAAGACCCAGTCTCAAGGAGAGGAGAAAAGAAGGGTTGTTTGCTACATTCCAGCACCTAGGAGAGTATCTGGCATAGTTGAGCACTCAGTAAGTGTGTTGGAGGAAAGAAGGATGTCCTGATCGCCAGTCATTTTCCCCAAATGCTGTAAAGCTAAGTTTCCCTATTATGGAGCTGTGTAGGGCATAACAACTTACATTATGTTAAAAGTGTATCTTTACTAAAAAGATAGACCTGGCGCCGTGGCTCACCCCTGTTGTAATCCCAACACTTTGGGAGGGTGAGGCAGATGGATCACAGGGTCAGGAGATTGACACCATTGTGGCCAGCCCATCTCTACTAAAAATACAAAAATCAGCTGGGTGTGGTAGTATGCCTGTAGTCACAGCTACTCAGGAGGCGGAGGCAGGAGAATTGCTTGAACCCAGGAGGTGGAGGTTGCAGTGAGCTGAGATTGCACCACTGCACTCCAGCCTGGTGACAGAGCAAGGCTCCATCTCCAACAAAAAAGAAAAAAAGATATAAAGCTCTGTCTCAGAATTTTCTCAGACAACATTTCTATAAGGTAGAAGTCAATGTCTGTAACATTAAGAAGATGGTGCCGCTTTAGAAAGAGTCCCTTTGGTTTCCTAAGAAGAAAAGAGTCCCTTAGGTTCCCTAAGGAGGAAGGCACACCAGAGCAGCCACTTGACCAAGTTTTGTACTTGCCCCTGTGAAATACTGATGGTAGCACAATAATATTCTTCCTTCATCCATTCAAGGAATATTTCATCACTTTTGGGCCGAGTGTGGTGACTCACGCCTGTAATCCCAGCACGTTGGAGGCTGAGGTGGGTAGATCACCTGAGGTCAGTTCAAGACCAGCCTGGCCTGGTGAAACCCCGTCTCTACTAAAAATACAAAAAATTAGCTGGGCATGATGGTGTTGCCTGTAATCCGAGCTACTCAAGAGGCTGAGGCAGGAGAATCACTTGAACCCAGGGCTGGAGGTTGCAGTCAGCCGAGATCGCACCACTGCACTCCAGCCTGGGCGACAGAGTGGGACTCCGTGTCCAAAAAAAAAAAAAACAGAATTTTTTTTTTTATCACTTTGGGTAAATAATCCCACACTTTTTGCTTTTCAGATGTGTCTTTGTGTAAGAGTAGGGAGGGGTAAGGACTCTCAGTACTAACTGTTATCATGAGAAAGTCAGGAATAGGGACTGTTTTTTTAAGGAATAGGAATATTTTAAGAGGCCATCCAGACAAACAGGTCAAACAAAAGGAGAGAATCACCCATTATTTAGAGGACACAGTAGGGAAGGAAGCTTGAGTTACCATGTCAGTAGAATAGCTTCTCCAGGAGAAACTGCCATCTGAAATAAAGTTTTGTTTATGACAAAACAAAAAAAAAGTCCTGGAAGTGTGAATGACAGGACTTGTTTAGGGAAAGTGCTTCTTTCCCTGTTAGGCTAATCACTAGAAATTTAGCTGAGGGGCATTGTGCTCTCCAACAAACAGAATAAACTACAATGAGACGTTCAACACTTCAGTGGAAGCATCTCTTCCTGCTATAGTTTAAAGCTCTGCTTGGTTCACCAAAAGGCCAGAGTGCCACAGGGATTAATGATATTTGACTGAACTTCATCCACTCAGCAGTTTGCTTTTGGGATGGGCCTTACGTTCTTATGAGTAATTTCCTGGTACCAGGCACATAAGATTTTTTTAAAATTATTATTATTATATTATTTTGATATGGAGTCTCACTCTGTTGCCCAGGCTGGAGTGCAGTGGCATGATCTTGGCCCACTGCTGCCTTTGCCTCCTGGGTTCAAGCGATTTTTCTGCCTCAGCCTCCCGAGTAGCTGGGATTACAGGCGTCTGCCACCAAACCCAGCTAATTTTTGTAGTTTTTTAGTAGAGACAGGGTTTTACCATCTTGGCTGGGCTGGTCTTGAACTCCTGACTTCATGATCCACCTGCCTCGGCCTCCCAAAGTGTTGGGATTACAGGCATGAGCCACTGTGCCCAGCCAGAATTTTAAAATTTTAAATTTTTCCTATATATGATACCAGAGTTTTAATCAAATATCATAAAGTATTAATGTGCACCTAAGTGGTAGTTTTTGTTTATAGCTTAACAAAATTTTTTCCATCTCTGAGAAGATTACTCTGTAATCTGGAAAGTTGATCAAAATTGAGATGAGGTTGATTTTTTTTTTCTTTTTAATAGATGTAGCTAACATATATTTTCTAATATTATCCTCACGTATCCCTAAGAGGTTGATGTTATTATTATATCCATTTTTAAAGATGTGAAAATTAAGGCTCAAAAATGATAAGTAACTCTCAGTGTCACATACCTAGTAAGTAGTAGAGCTGGAGTTGGAATCCAGGCAGTTTGGCTCCAAAGTCCATAGTTTTTCCCACTTTTTTTTTTTTTTTTTGAGGCAGGGTCTCACTATGTCACTCAGACTTGTAGTGCAGTGGTGTGAACAAGGCTTACTACAGCCTTAACCTCCCAGGCTCAAGCTATCCTCTTGCTTCATTCTCCTGAGTAGCTGGAGCTATGGGCACATGCCACCACACCCAGCTAATTTCTTAAATTTTTAGTAGAGATGAGGTCCCACTATGTGGCCCAGGCTAGTCTTGAACTTCTGAGCTCAAAACAGTCTTCCTACCTCAGCCTCCCAAAGTGTTGGTCGTACAGGCATGAGCTGCTGTGCCCAGCCTTACACTTTTCTTATAATTAATTACCCCATATAGTATAATTACCTCTTATAAAAGTTGTTAATTTTGCCATGAGCTTTTGAATAGAAATTTATGATTTGATCAACTTGATTTGATTTCAAATTGTCACTAAAAGGTATGCTTTTTGCATTAAATAGGCATGTAATTCTTCCTTTTATTCAGTTTCAATCCATGTTGACCTGTGATTATAAATCCTCATTGTGTTATAGAACTTGACAAATGTCTGCTTGTTCTGGATATTAGGCAAAGTACGAGAATCTGATTTTATTTCAGATCTTTTTATACCTCTGAAAGCAGGCTAGATTGGATAGTTTTCAAACATTTGCAATCATAGTAGTATTTTATTTTTAAAAGAGTCTAATGATAAGTAATGATAAATATGAGTCTAATGATAAATAGTAAAAATAAATAAGTTAATATTTGTTCATTTTGCCACCACTCCAAAGTGGGATATAGCATTGATCATGGTTATGGATCTTTTGTTTTGTTTTAAGATGGTTGATTTATTGTTAGAGCTAATGTATAGCCTGGACTTCCCAGTCTTGATTTAAAATAAATTGATGTCCTCTAGACTGAGAATGCTCTGGAAATTCACATTTTTAATACTTTCTGTTTTGCCAAGTGAGCATTGAAAATGGATGTTTGTGATATTCCTTTTGTTAGCAGTTAAATTCAGCCTTTATATATTTATTTCATTCAACAAATATTTACTGCCAGCTTACTGTGTGTCAGCCCAGGGGCTCCAGCAGTTGCTAGGAAGGGAATCTGCACGTCCTCATGATTCTTCCATTAAAAAGAAGAAACACATGGGTCTCTCCTCTTATGATTCCATAGGTCTTTGCCTAAACCTAAGCGAGAGTAGTTATTACAATGTACTTGATCTTGTCATTTTGTGTGTTTTGTATCGGTACCAGTTTGTAAGTTTCCTGGAAATAAGGACTATAACTTTTCATGTCTTGAATGTTCGGCTTTATTTGTCCTAAATGTTCGGCTAATGCTGGCTCATTGTTAAAATAAGAGACTGAAGCATGAGTGAAAAGATCAGAACATCTACTCCATGAGAACAGGGACTTCTGTGTTGTTTACTGCTATGTCCCAGGGCCTAATACGTTGATGAATGAGCTCAAATAAACTGAGATTTAGACTTGGATTGAGTCTACCTAGGGACAGTCATTGATGGCATTTATTTATTTAATATTTCATTTAGGAAGTTAGTGTTTCTGGAATATTACCTTACACTACGAACTGTGTTCAGCACTGGAGATAACAGTCTTAGACATAACCAATCTTTGTGTCAGAAGACTAGATATGTAAAGGAAAGGTGGATTTCTAATGAGTGACAGCCACAGTATGGGGAGATAGATAGAGCAAGAGGATCTTTGTACTTGCTGTTTCTCTACGTCATCTGCAAGTTGGAACTCAGAAACTAAGAGTAGATGGTGAGATAGGAGCCATAGCAGGAGTTTCTGGGCATCTTTGCAAGGTAGGAAGGAGTCCATGGTACCAGACACTGCATAGGCTTAAAGAGATGCAGGATGAGAAAAGTTGATTCGCTTTGACAAGAGACAAGTCTGGTCCTAAAGGGAATATGTAGATAAACCTAAATCTTTATTCAAATGCGCTGAAAAACTAACATACTGTTGCAGACGTATTTTCTTTAAAAAGCTCTTAAATTTTAGGCACTTTAAATGTTTTTTAGTAAAATTAGCACAGTCAAAAAACTTAAGAGATGCTAAAAAGAAAGAACATAATTGTATGACTTTAGGCTGCTTTGCGGAGAATGAGACAAGAGTAAAACGGGTCCTCCTGGCTGGGTTGGAGTCTTGGCTTCAAAACCTGCTGGCTCAGTGTGGTGAACACCTTTACTTGATCTTTCTGTGCCTCAGTTTCCTCACCTGTGAAATAGGGTGATGATAGCTCCTACATAAGATTAAATGAGAGAATACTTTCTCCATAGGACTAGGTAAGACAATGATTGCATGGAATGTCCTGAGCACTGGGCCAGACCAAACGTTCACTAAATGTTTGCTTTTTAGGAATATAGGATCCTATTCCTATCTTTGCCAAATCTGCCTTGCCTGTCTCCCTCTCCCAGAGTAGACAGAATGGGGGTTGGGATAGGGTGGGCTTGGATGAGAACAAATTCCCACGCCTACTGAAATGATGGAGTCTCAGTGCCCCTTTCCTGACTCTTCCGTGAGAGAAAGTCAATGCAGAGCTTGCCTTTCATTGATTTGTTTCCTGTCTGTTATTTGGTGCAGTTAACCAACTAAAATTGTTGTTGTTTTAGCTGCACGAAAGCGGTTATGATGCCGGCAAAGCCCTCCAGCGCCTGGTGAAGAAGCCTGTGCCCAAGCTCATCGAGAAGTGTTGGACTGAGGATGAAGTGGTGAGCAGGAACCAGCATTTGCCTTGTGCTCTGGGGCATTGGGGCGCCAGCTTCTCAGTGTGTAACCTCCCTGCTACTCAGGGAAAGGGGCTCAAGCAGAAGCTTCAGTCATGCAGAGTGGCTGTCCATGGCGGCACCGGACAGGAGGAAGGGGCCCTTCAGCCTCGTAATTGTACAGCAAGATTTGATTTTAGTAAGATTAGGCTTCATAGATGATAAGAAGTATTGTCGAAGTTTCATGGAAAGAAAGGAGAAATTGACAGTTACTCCAAAAAAAGGTTAATTTGAATTTGTTTTTGGTTCAGGCTAGCTTGTGATACCTCCCTATTTAAAGACACAGCATGTTAAAACCAGTGGACACATAACCTAAAGTAGGGTTGGTGACTTGTCTTTTTTTTTAAATTGTTACTGTTTTAGAGAAGGGGGTTCTCGCTGTGTTGCTCAGGCTGGTTTTGAACTCCTGGGCTCTTTCAATCCTCTTGCCTCAGCTTTCTGAGTAGCTGGGACTGTAGGCATGCTCCACTGTGCCTTGCTTGATGACTTGTTTTTATAGGGCTTGTAGGATCCCCAACCTCCTGAAGGACATTGATTACAAGCAGGAAGCAGAGAGTTAATTAAATAAATATAATGGATTTTACATATTGATTCTATTGCTGTGGCCTATTGAAGGAAGTAGGGAGAGAGGTATGTCCACAGGTACAGCCTTGCAAACCCATGGATTCCCATCCAGCAGACAGCTCTAATAAAGCTACATCTCCATCTCATGACTTATAAAAGGCATTGCTGTAAAAGACTTAAAGATTTCTTGTGCTTTTGCAAATAGTCTTCAGTATGAATGTTACCGCTTGACATTTGCCTTTTAGGTTGAATGAAATTTAAATTAAGGCTGGCACTAATACACATATTGATTGCAAGTTCCTCTCCTGTATTTTAAAATATACTAAGAAAGAGTGTTTAGAAATTGTATGTACATTCCTGATCCCGCTCTTTCATTGATTCAGCAATATTTACTGAGTGCCTGCTATGCACCAGGTGTTGTGCTAGGAGCTGTATCAAGGAGAACACCAGGTCCCTCCTTATGAGTCTTAAGTTTTAAGAGGGGAAACCTTCATAAATGAGTATGTGTCAGGGGTTGGTGAAGCAGATACAGAGTAGGGTAATGAGCGAAAATTGGCTGGGTGGAGTACTGTCTTTTGTAAGGGAGGATCAGGAAAGTCACCTAAAAGTAACATTTAGATAAGACCTTAGTGAAATGAGGAGGACAACCTTTTGGATATCAAGAGAATTCTGAGGCCTAAGGTGAAAGCATGCTTGGCATGTTCAAGAAATAGGCAGGAATGTTTCTGCAGCACAGCAAGGAGGGGCATGGTAGGAGAAGCGGGTGGTGGGCTTGTGGGAGGGGTGTCCCAGAGGGAGTGAATCAGGTCTGGCTTGTTGACCCACCGTCAGGGCATTGGTGATGTGCCCTGCATGAGCAGCTTCTGAACAGAGGAGTGACTCGCTCTGACAGCGGGACTCACGCTGGCCCCTGAGTCCGGTGGTCTCCGGGGGCTACTGCACACCAGGCTGGCACTGGTGGCTGGGTGGTGTGGCAGCAGTGGTCGTGATAAGAAGCAGTGAGATCCAGGCTGCACCTTGAAGGTAGAGAAAAGAGAATTTGCTCCTAGAATGGCTGTGGGTGAGGGCGGGCAAGGGCTGAGCAATGGGAAAAGCTAGGAGGAGCTGAGATGCACTGAGATGGCCCTGAGGGGTTGGTAATGGAATGCTTGTTGAATAGTCCCTTAAGACTTTAATTTTATCAGACTTACGGAGTTAATGTAGCTGTTTTAAAATTAAAGAATTTTAAATCTACATGATTAGTAAAGAGAAACATCTCAAACATTTTTGAATGTTTAGATGTTAAAATCAGTTTTAAGAAGTCATATTGATACTGGTTTTTTACTATAAACCTATTTATGTGAGGAGTGGATAAGAGATCTGATTGACAAGGTTTTAAAATTCTGCAAAAAGCCTGTGTGAAAGAAACACATAAGGAGATGAAAAGGATGGAACAGTCTATAGAATGTGGTGGTTTAACCACACGTTGTGAGATTGCCTTCACTCCTCTCGGCCTGGCCCAGGTGGTCTCAGGGTCTTGTCAGCCTGCAGCCCCATGGCTGCTGCTGCTTCCGTTCCTCCCTCAGCTCCTGTCCATCCTCTCTCTTCAGTCTCCAAGGCCCTTTGGCGCCCTCTCTCCTTCCCCTCCTCTCTGCCTCTTCTTGGTGTCCCCCGTCCTCCCTACTCCTTACTCATGCCTCCCAGCCCCTCCCTAGCTGTGACTCTCCTCTATCCCTTCTTTCATTTCTCTTGTGACCTTTCATTCCCTCTGGAATTTTAAAAATACACAGCCAAGGTCCTTTCTTCCTGCTGAAGAGAAAGCTGCTTTCCTTTTCCTGCAGCGCCTGCTTGTATCAGGCAGATGTGGATTGTCTCCCCATCACTGCTCCGGGATTTGCAGCCATTAGCTGAGAGGGGAGTGTTGCATATCCGAAAGAGCCTGGCTTTATTTTGAAAAACAAAACATGACTCCAAAGTGGTGACTATTTTGCGTATGGAATAATGATCCTTAACTGCATATATCCATATCCGTTTGGGGTCATTTTTATCATGTTTGCTTCTTGTTTTGAGAAATGTCTTGGCAGTCATCCAGCCCTTGCAGAGCCTCGGGATCAAATGGTTCCCTTATGTGTAGGAAGTGAAGCTTCACTTTGAAAACCTCAGCAGTGAAGAAGAGAGAGTGGCTGAATAATGGAGAGGTTGAAGGAAGCTTCTGATGAATGGATCCAAATCAAATCTTTGAAGAGATTTATGTGGCAACAAGGCAGTCCCCTCTTTACGCTCGCCTGGCTTTGGCTGTGAAAAAACACCTGCTGTGTTCATGTGGCCCCCTTATGTTGAATTTATCACTTTTTCTCACTTCAGGAATCACAGGAATAAGCAAAACAAATGTGTCCCGGCTAACATAAGTCCATGGGCCTACCTGCCCATCTTTTTCCTCCCAGTTTTCTGTATACTTGGAACATTTTAGTTATTATTATTATTATTATTATTTTTTTTTTTTTTTTTTTTTTTTTTTAATTTGAGACGGTGTTTCACTCTTGTTGCCCAGGCTGGAGTGCAATGGCACGATCGTGGCTCACTGCAACCTCTGCCTCCCAAGTTCAAGCGATTCTCCTGTCTCAGCCTCAGTAGTAGCTGGGATTACAGGCATGTGTCACCACACCTGGCCAATTTTTACATTTTTAGTAGAGACTGGTTTTCTCCGTGTTGGTCAGGCTGGTCTCAAACTCCCAACCTGATGTGATCCACCTGCCTCAGCCTCTCAAAAGTGCTGGGATTACAAGTGTGAGCCACTGCACCCGGCTTATCATTACTCTTTTTTTAAGAGATGGGGATCTTGCTGTGTTTCCCAGACTGGACACAAACTCTTGGGCTCAAGTGATCCTCACACATCAGCCTCTGAGCAGCTGGGACTACAGTTAAGCCACAATGGCTGGCTAGTTATTATTAAACTTCGTTGCTCCTGGCATATTAATTTGTTCTAACTACCTAGTGTCTCATCTAACTACAACAGTCTTGATGACCGTGTTTCCCTTGGCATTTATATGAAGACTTTGAAGCAGCTGCTCTGTGAGAGGGTTGGTGAAATAAGCACCTGAAGGTATGAGTTCCCTGCTGTGTAGCGGGGAGGTTGGGCACTTGGACCTCCTGAGCCTGGCAGACCTGCTGCTCCATGAAGAAACTAACCTCTCTTATGTCAGTGCAGACCCTACTCATCCTCCAGGCTCAGCTCAGTTCCCCGCCCATCCCATGGCCAGTGCTCTCTCTTCGCGCTGTGTCTCTTATGTGCCTCACTCACTGGCAGTTCATCCTCTGCTTTCTGGTGCTGACTTCTGATCCCCAGCTGTTCGTTCCTTGCCGTCTTATTTCTGAGTTGATTGTCCTCCTAGTTTGTAAACTTATTAGGGGTGAGGACTTAATGATGAAGATAATTTCTCTCCATATGAGGGGCTTGAAGAATCTTGATGACTGTTCAAGGTAATCCTTTTAAAAAGTTCTTCGCTATAATTGTCTTCGATCCAGCATTTTAAACTTGTAACGGTTAATAATTATGAATCAGCACATTAAAGAGAAAAACTTTTACATGCCTCAGAAACCAACCTTTAAAACTTTACCTTTGGAGCCTGGTCAACACAGCAAGACCTTGTCTCCACAAAAAATTAAAAATATGATGAAATAGCTGAACGTGGTGCTATGTGCCTGTAGTCCCAGCTACTAAAGAGGCTGAGGTTGGAGATTCGCTTGAGTCCAGGAGTTCAAAGCTGCAGTAAGCCATGATCATGGCACTGCATTCCTGCCTGGGCAACAAAGTGAGACTCTGTCTCAAAAAAAAAAAAAAAAAGTTTTACATTTTACTTTTGGAAAAAGCTCCCACATTAAACTCTTTCTTATCCATGCCGCACCCCCCCAAATTCTTTCAGATAATCATGAATTTTGGAGATCTTAGACCTCAGAATCACACAATGGGAGGCCTTTCATCTCAAACTCTCAGTTTATTTCTCTGACAATGTTCCTGATTGAAGTTGCTTTGGGGCTGAAATACTTTAAATCTTGAACTGAAGTAAAAATGTGCCAATTTCTGTCAAATTCTATACCAGATACTGCAAATGAATTCTGCTTTTGCTGAGTGGCTGTGAGAAATACCTTGGTAGCTAGCCTGGGTCATGTCTTTCAGGCTAAGTAAACTTGGTCAGATCAGAGAAGCATTTTTGAAGAAATGTTAGGTCAGTTTCTGAAGCTTTAAATACCAAGGTATGGGCAAGGATGGAGCCAAGGTAAATGGCTGCCTTCTGCCTCTGAGAGTTACATTGATGGTTAACTAATTTCACATATATTATGCTAAAAATATGGTTCCTTTTCAGGAAGTCATCCAGATTGGTAGAATTTAGGAAGATAAAGAGGAGGAAATACAGATTAAAACATTTTTTAAAACCCACACAAACAAAACCCTAGGTTATTAGGCTTTTAATTAAACACGATGAACACATTCAAATATAACACAAAGGCGCTAGGCTGAACTGCACCTAATCAAAACAGATTAAGTCACCCTTCCATGCTTGGGTAGCTATTAATTCTGTTTATTTATGCATGTGAGCTGAAGGTTGCATTTGCTGCTGTTTTGTTGGTGCTTATTGCACTGGGATTCCGTTGCTGCTTGATGCTGTGCTCTTAATTAGCATTCAGCTGTTGATTATGGAAATAGTGGGGATGCTAATTGAATTCTTTTTAAAATTCAGGGCCTGCATTTTCCTTGTGGAGTTTGGTCCGACTTGCAAGGTTGTAAGATTGGGTGCTCCACTGAGCTGTGCATCTCACTCTTTGCTTCCTATCCACTTAGCTGTGTTTTGGTTTTTAAAATTATTTTCATGTTGAATTAGCTTTTAACAACAATCCAGATGTTGCAAAAAGTGAAGGTTCTGTTGCTTACCATGTTACTACAGGGTATTTTTTTATTTCATCTTGAGTAACTGTAGCTTTTATCTTGAAATACACCACCCATTAAATATTTTATATCAATTCTGATGTAATACATTGAGGTGAACAACCTAGATACAAATAAGCTCTGAAATTTTTATCCAAAGATAGTTAATCTGTGGTGGTGATAAACCTTAGTTGGCCATGTACATGGGTTTATTTACAAGTTCATAAATTTTAAAACATCTAAACCTTCCTTCAATTTTAAGCTCAGCCTATCATAAATATAAATGAAAATCCTTTCAAAATTGGCATGAGATGGCAAAGCAATTTTCTAAATATTTGTAATCCAGTGAACCCATGCGGCTGGTCAAGGAATTACTTACACAGAATACACACAGCTATTTGTATGGTGTCTTTCCCTAGCAGCATCTTCAGATGCCTTTGTAATGCCCTTTTGGAATGTCTGCTTGAGAAAACATTGTTTTCATTGTTCACTCTTTTCAAGCCAGGCATCTGGATGTGCCAGAAGACAGAGCTGCTTAGTGGTGTGAAAATACAATGAATTTTATTTACTGTTTGCATGGCAGCTGAGGAAAATGGAATTCACAGCAAAATTCCAGTGAAGGTCCAATAGCAGCAAGAGGTTGTGGAGGTGAAAACAGCAAGGAGGACAATGACAAAGAGGGATAGAGGTTCTCAGAGCTTGTAGTTATGGTTACATGGGTTTCAGATATTAATAATCTTGGTGATTTTGTTTTTTAAAATTTTACATCAACAATATAGGGGAAGGCTTAGTTTATATTTACTTTAGGAATGGTAAAATTTCCAGAGTTGTTGACCATTTAATAGAGTCATTCAAAAAATGATGATAGGAGTGTCTTGTAGGTCACCTAGTATGAACCCTTTCACTTTCTTATTCTTCTTAGGATTTTGTGCAGATTTTTTCTATTGCTAGAGCAACATCCTAAAATCATTAAAGGAAATTTAAAACCTCCCCACTAACAGATCGTCTCACAGTGTCTGGCTTCATTGTCTTACTTGCCGGCTTCTTGCTTTCTTCTGGTGTTTGTTTATGTACGTACGTGGTTTTATGTCATTGTCAACTTATGTATGTGTACAGGTTTGCATACATGTGAGTTGAGCCAGAACATTGAAATTATCTTTCTAAAGAAATTATAACTTGGAAATTTTTACAATTCATTTGGAACCTTTGCTATTAACCCAAAATACAGATACAGTGTATCTACTGCATCACATAGTAGGTAATTAGTACATTTTAAATTGAAACACAGTAGGTTTTCCTCTCTACTAACCACCCCTCTTCCAGTTTTAAATGACATTGGTACTGTTTCTTATGAAGAACTATATTTGTATATATGAGAGTAGGAAAAATAAGAGAAATAGAAATGTTGATATAGTACACATATGTACATATTACTCCATATTATGTATTCTTGATATGACCTATAGTAAGAATTAGCCCTTAATATTAAAAAGAAAAATGTAGATTCAAGTGAGATTTGCCTAAAGTTTCAACTATTAATAAAATTGAACTGTTCCTCCTGTGGTTAATTCCTATCGGCCTTTGAACCACGCCCTTGCTTACAGAAGCCAATAGTATGGATAGAGTAGAGTTTATCGTCAGGTCCTTTCGGAAGTGAGACCGCAAATTAAAAATCAATTATATGCACAGAAAAGTTGGTGTAAGGCAATCAGTTCTGTCAGTCACTTTGCAGAAAGATTCTATTGTTTCATAAGCTATAAAGAGAAATGTGTTTTAAAAACCCCTTAGTAAATGAAATAGGACAAGCATTTTGTTAGAAGGGAAGCATTTTGTTAATGAAAAATTTATTTCAGTAGTTCTTGTCAGTAGAAGTTGCCTCTGGGATAAATGTACGAATTCAGCTGTGACCTTTCCATTCACATACATGGCTCTGCGACTTTCTAGGCTTCCTCGTTATGCTGTGGTTAAAGAAGTTAGTATGCCCATTTTTCTCTTTGTGTTTAACAAGATTTTCTTATTTTCTTTAACCAGTACTTTTTTTTAAGTTCATCATCCCCAGTTCTACTTTTAGATAAAAAAATTAAAGCCAGTATACCTTGTGCTATTCTTTAGGGCTGTGTGTGTGTGTCTGTGTGTGTGTGTGCACGCACGTCTGTATTTAGGCATTAGGGCTATACAGAGACCTGGAAAGTAAACCCACATCGAATACAAGCACACCTTAAATTATTCTGGCTGCTTGGGATAATCTTTTTAAATTGAAGAGTGCCTTTGATGGTATAGTTTTCATTTTTGCTGGGGGGTGGGGAGTGATGGGGGAGTCTTCAGCTTGAAAGATTAATAAATACTAGAGCAGTGGGTTATGGAAGCCATGTTTCCATCTCATTTTCAAGGGCATGTAAAAAATGGAGATAGCATACACTTTCAGCCACTCTATCATCTTTCTCTATTCATTTAAAAAATGAGAACAAGGCACAAAGGGACTTGAGAGATTGCATTTGTTCTCCCATAGACATAGAGGTTATTTTATAAATGAAGAGGACAGAAAACCCTTTTCTTGCGCAGTTTCTTAGCAACAGAATTGGAGTCCATTTTAATGTGTGTGCTTAGAACATTATATGTAGAGTGACATTGGAGCCTTACATTTTCACAGGTAAAACATATTACACTGCTAACTGGAATTGCAGGTTGGGAGAAGGAAACAGGAAGTGAAAAATGAGAACCCTTCCATGACAGGAAGTCATTCATTTAGAGCTGCCTCCTCACTCCTGGCATACTTCTGTCTTAAACCTAAAGTCTCCCTTAGGCTTGGCACGGAGGCTCATGCTTGTAATCCCAGCACTTTGGGAGGCTGAGGCGGGGAGATCACCTGAGGTCAGGAGCTCAAGACCAGCCTGGCCAACATAGTGAAACACCATCTCTACTAAAAATACAAAAATAAGTCCGGCATGGTGGCCTGCACCTGTAATCCTAGCTACTTGGGAGGCTGAGGCAGTTAAATTACTTGAACCTGGAGGCTGATGATGCAGTGAGCTGAGATTGTGCCACTGCACTCCAGCCTGGGTGACAGAGCAAGACTCTATCTCAAATAAATAAAAATAAAGTCTCCCTTAGGTGGAAGTAGTAATGGCCTTGGTAGCCCCCAGTTGCCACCTTCACTAGAGTGCCAGCCTGTTTTGTATCTTCCCTGGGAGTATTTTGTTGTTATTCTTTTCCTTACACCCTGCGTGCAACTAACTGACACTTAGATTTGACGTTGTTTTTGCACTTGCTTTAAAACATTTTTCCAGAGTATCTTTATATAGGTGAATTCTAGTGTGTTTTCCACATTTATAAGGCAACGTACTGAGCTATCAGGAAGCAGAATGCGTTTGGGGGTTATAAGGGGAGAAAGACAATGCCTGATACTGGCCTCAACACCTGAGCATGGGGGCCCAGGGTCTGTCTGTCTGTCTCTGTGTTCCTTGCATTTGGGGTCGATTTGGCGGAGGGCAAGCTGGCCTGCCAGCTTCCTGTGATTGTTGACTCTGTGAACATGAAGATAGAATGATCCCTTCCTACTTATCAAGTTTCTCATTCCGTTCTGAGTTTAGATCGCTATTTGAAATTCATTCACTCATTCATTCATTCATTCCAGAAATATTGATAGAGTACTGACACTCTGCCAGGTGATACAGGAGTGAACAATACAGACAAAAATCTCTGCCTTCATGGAGCTGAGATTGTAGTAGGGAAAGAGGCTATATTAAAACAATCTTGCTAAGTGACATATACAGTGTGTTAGTCCTGAAAAGATTAAAAACAGGAAAGCGATATGAAATAACGGGTAGAGGGATTGAACTTTTACTTAAGATAGCTATGGAGAGTTCACCTTAGAGTAAAGACGTTAAAAAAAGTGAGGAAGCTAGCCTTGCATATATACAGGGGAAGAGAATTCTGGGCCAAGGAAACTGAGTGCAAAGGCCCTGAGATGGGAGCATGCCTGGGAAAAAGCAAAGCTGCCCCAGAGTGGATGGAGAAGATGAAGTCGGAAGACCACCAGGATCTTAGACCAGAGTTGTTCACTCCTATTTTGTGCCTCACAGTTGAGTTACATTATCAGACTCATGAGGAAGTCTTGAGGGCTGTTCTGTTTTCTCCCAACAGAGTGTCTCCCATAATAGTGTCTTTATGGCTTCAGTTATGTAGGACTCTGAGTCATGCATTCCTCTGGCTTCTGCAGCAGCTCATTGTGTCAAGATTGAAGCGTTTTTGTTTTCTGAAGCGTTCTCATGAGAGGTTAGGATGTTCACGTGGCACTTTAGAATGAGGAGTAGCCCATGACTCATGAGGCCTGGATGTCGCTGCGCTTTGTAGGCCCTGCCGCACCAGGTTGGGATGGCAAGTTCGTTTGGTGCCTCCACACTGAACTAGGAAGTCTTGAGGGCAGGGTTTTAGTTTAATTCTTTTTGTAGTCACAGAACCTGGCCCAGCACATGGAGCAGGATTGATCATCAGAAAATACCATTTGAGTGGGTGGAACAGAAGAGAAATCTCAGATCGCTTCAGTGGAGTGACTTCTTGGGCGAAGCTCCTGAGCTGTCAGAGTCTAGGGAGGCTTCTCCTTTGACCAGCATAGGGCCAGTGCACGCCCTGAGCACCACAAGAACTAATTAACTGGATGTGTCCCTGTTCTTTTTGTCTCAGTAGCTTCCTTTGGAAGGAGCAACCAACTCCTTCCAGTTTATGGTTTTATTTTCTAAATTCCAATTTTAAAAACTCATTCATTGCCAACATCACCTGATGTGTACTGATGATACGTGTGGTTGAGATGTTCTACTATGGGAGAATGAGTGATGGAGGGAGAAGGAAAGAGCTCAGTGGGCAGCACAGGTCAATCCAGCTGTTCCAACACACCTTCCCATTACAAACCAGCACTGTTTCTGGTTCAGGAGTCATGGTCCCTCGTGATCTTGCCACTGCACTCCAGCCTGGGAGACAGAGCAAGACCCTGTCTCTAAAAAATAATAATAATAATAATAATAATAATAATAATAATAAAGGAATCATGCTGCTAAGAACACCAGCAAGATTGTTATTCTGAAAATAGGATAATGCCCAGAGGTGCCCTGAACAGCTTTGTCACTACTGCCCTGTGTCCCTCCTGGCTTTGCTCTCTGAGGCCTGCTGAAGTCCTGGCACCAGAGCTCTCTGGAGAAGGCACAGTTACCTCCTGAAGAAGATAAGCCAGGCTCTTCACTTTCCTATATGGAAAACTCATTTTGGGGGTAGGTTGGTTGGCAAAAGCAGGAAGAGGACCTGGTGGTTTGTGGAGAGAAAACTGGCCTGAGAGTCAGAGGTACGGGTATCAGTCCCCAGATTGGCAGCCACCTGTGTAGCCCCAAGGAAGTAGGGTCTCTCCAACCCCCTTCTTGAGTCTTAGGTGTGTTTTGTTTTGTTTTGTTTTGAGACAGAATTTTGCTCTGTTGCCCAGGCTGGTCTTGAACTCCTGACCTCAGGTGATAGGTGATCTGCCTGCCTCAGCCTCCCAAAGTGCTGGCGTTACAGGTGTGAGCCACCACACCTGGCAAGTCTTAAGTTTTTTTTTTTTTTTTTATCAAAGAAATAATAAGAAAAGGAGAAGGAAAGGGGAGGGGAAAAATTCTGAGGTGCTGGCAACTGTGTTTGACAAGAAGTCAGGATTGAGCCTGTCTTGGTCTGCTGCCTGCCCTATCCTTTCACTTCCAGGTGAAAAATTGGCCACATCCTTTATCTAAAGCTAACAGTCATGCCTATTTAAGAAATTTGAAAACATACGTGCACATGTGCATGTGTGTGTACACACACACACACACACACAGTGTCCTTTTATTACTGAAAGTTCTTGGGATCTCCCTGGCAGCTGATTTGTAAGTTTTGATCATACTTTTAGTTTTCTAATCTTTGCCATTGGCAGCAATAAAACCAAATCTGGTAGGCTACAGAGACACAGGCTAATGAGTACCATAGACCACACCAGCGTGGTAGGAAGGATGGCCCATCACTGCAGCCATACTCTGTGCTCTTTCATCCCTTGTCCTCCTCTCAATAGCAGCTTGGAGTCTTCTCTGGGAACCACTGTTTAATATTAAAATCTGTGGAGGTGTCACACATTTGCTAATAAACTGCTTTCCAAACAGACATAGTCTATCCTAAATATTAGTCATTTTCTTTTTTCAGATAGGGCCTTTAATTAATTAGGGTGACAGAGCTAAGTAAGTTTGATTATCCATTTTTCAAAGAGAATTTTAGAAAATGGATTTTAAAAGGTTTTTTTCTTTTTCTTTCTTTTTTTTTGAGGCAGGGTCTTGCTCTGTCACCCAGGCTGTAGTGCAGTGGTGTGCTCTTGGCTCACTGCAACCTCTGCTTCCCGAGCAAAGGTTTGGGAAACTGGTTGATCTGGAGCAAAAACCCATCTAATACTAATTAAGAGATAGAGGAGCTTTGCTTAGAGAGACCTGGAACTCTGATCTGTGGTGACCACTCCCATGTTGAGAGTCTTGATTTCATCAGACAAAGCTGTTCCAAATTCTCAAGCAGCTTAACTAGTGGGGTGGACTCTGGATTTTTGGGATCCTACTACTCAGTCCAGTCCATGGAAATGAAATTCTCCAGTCCTTTAGCAATAACAAAAGTAGAAAATTATTTTCAGATCATCCTTTGAGACAGCCCAACTTCTTTGTCAGCTTCGTAGTCACTTTCCAAGTTTATGACCCCAGAGCAATCTGACCTTGGTAGCTTGTCTCCGTCACAGCTCACATTCCCTTCCCCCGTCTCTCCCTCTCTTTTTAAATCTCTGTAAAACATTCGAGTGATCCACGTAGATTGATCTTGCTTTTAGGCCACACTCTGAGATGCGTGATCTGGTTGCTCACACATTTGGAGGAGTCCATGAGCATAACACCATGTATTCTCCACTGGTTTGAAATCACTGTGGTCACTCAGGCATTCCATTGTTACGAAGACAGACGTGTGTAAGGGTACACTCTACTGAGCCTGAGTATCTTCACAGAAGGGGTGGTGGATTCTTGAAGGTGAGGAGCAAACGTTTCTGTCTGTTTCTGGATAATAACTTTAAATTTGCATTAGAAATTATATGTGGAAAAAGAAAAGTCTTTATTTTTCACCATATACTGAATTTAATTCCCCTGCATGTCCATACCTACTCTGTGTGCAGGGCTCTGCTGGAGGTTTGAGACGTTTTTGTCCACTGTTCGCTCTCATAATTCTTTCTCTAGTTGAATCTTCTGTTCACATCATTGTTAGTTTCTTCTTCTGTTATTCAAGTGACCTTTTTTTTTGGCTTAGTTTTTTTTGAAACAAGACTTACAAAAAACATTATTGATTCCTGTGTACAAAAGGAAGGGAACATATTACTGACTTTAAACAAACTGCATTTGTTCTTTCACTGCTAAGATCTCTACAGGAACTACCACCAACCTTGGTAATTACTTGGCAGTGTGGCCAGTGACTTGTCATCCCACTGTGGTATCCTTGACTGATTTTGGTAGTTGAGTGTAAGTGAGTGCTTGAGTTGGACTTAATCACCACAGAATCTAGATAGGGGACAGCAGCCACATAATTGGAAACTTGTTTTGAGTGCCTCTTTTGCTTCAGATGGTGTGCTAGGGCTCACAGGGATTGCAGAGGCAAGCAACTGCACCCCGCTCTTGGACAGGGAGATCAGGAAGGGTGCTGCAGAGGAGGCTTATTTGAGAGGACCTTGAAGGGTGGATAGGAGTTCACTGGGCAGAGGTTAATGGGAGAACAAGGGCTAAAAGAATTTGAGTGGTTGGTTAGTAGCAAGTTGCCCAGTTTGGATGAAGCTTATGGGTGGAGGAGGGTGTGAGGTAACTAATTCAGAGCCTCTCACTTTTGACTGATAAGTTTATGTTTAATTCAACAGGAAATGAGAAAAATTTATATATTTTCAAATGTGGGGAAGGATGGGACTGGAGCTGCCCTAGAAGACCAATCTGGCAGTAGCATTGGAAGAGTAGAGATGGGTTGAGGACTTCTTGTGAGCTTGCCTGCACATTAGAGTCATCGGGAGAGCTTCAAAATGCCCGGGTGCTGGTCTGTACCCCACCTAGTCAGAGCAGAATCCCTGGGGTGGGCCATGGGCATCCATATTCTAGGCCCTGAGAACCACTGGACTGGGTCAGGACTGTGCTCCTAGTGAGAGATGTCAAGAGCTGTCAGTTTACAGCAGCACTTCACAATGTTAGGTGCACGCTAGACTCACATGAGGAACTTTAGACACACAGAGCAGAGACTTGGGTCCGATTTTATTCATCTGGGGTACAGCTAGGATGTTGGGACACTAATATGCAGCCAAAGTAGGTGTAAGATTAGGCTAGAAAATTGGTGAGAGGTCAGGATGTTGAGGCAATGAGTGGTTTTTTGTTTGTTTGTTTGTTTTTTGAGATGGCATTTCGCTCTGTCACCCAGGCTGGAGTGCAGTGGTGTGAGTTCAGTTCACTTCAATCTCTGCCTCCCAGGTTCAAGTGATTCTCCTGCCTCGGCCCCCCAGGTAGCTGGGATTACAGGTGCACACCACCACACCCAGCTAATTTTTGTATTTTTAGTAGAGACAGGGTTTCACTATCTTGGCCAGGCTGGTCTTGAACTCCTAACTCCAAGTGATCCACCCACCTCAGCCTCCCAAAGTGCTGGGAATACAGGCGTGAGCCACCGCGCCCAGCTGAGGCAATGAGTATTGACTGCATTGTTGAGATAATGAATAGTTAAGTCCCAGGCTGCATATTGAACATGAGAAATGAGTACAGAGATGGTAGAGGAGTTAAGGAACACAATCAAGAAGAGGGATGTTGTGGAGGTCATGGAGGCTGTGCAGTAAATAGGGAAAATCTGTAGTTTCACATCTTAGGCATGGCTGCCTGTAGATGGCTAGGTTGGAATGATGAACACTAAGCATGGTGGACACAGAATATTAGATCTGTGATCTATGTTTTCCACCTTCCTGAGAGTGCTATTGAAAGGTAGGATGGAGGAAGAGACTTAGCTAGCTAGGAAGAGACTTTGTTGCAGGTCTCAGAATAAGGCGGAGATGAGTTTGGCAAGTGGTTGACACTGTGATGGGGGAACCCGGTTGGGCATGATTGATGAGATGGTGAGACAGCATTGCTTCTGTTGACAAAACTGAATTTCTGGCCCTGTAATTGGAGGGGTTAAAAGGAATGCTGTCTGGGTATAAATGTGAGAAAGCTACAGCAGGGCTCGGGGGTTGGGGTTTGAGGCCATTAGGAGAACTGCATGTGAGAGGACAGTAGGTATATAGGGGACATCATGTGAGGCATCAGTTGGGATTTGCTCGAGTGAACATCTGGTCCAAAGGACGTCTAGTCTGGACTAGGCTGGGAAAACAGGAAGGGCTGGAAAGGAAGGAAGTGTGCGCTATGCCTATCATTTAGGTCCCATGGAGAGGGAAGTGAGCGTTGCCTCCACACGCAGCTATGCTGGGTGCTGTGTTGCTTGGTGGCCTCCCGTTTTTTGGAGCTCCTGGCTCCTCAGTGGGGTCACTAAATCGTTAACTGCTAAATGGAGCCAAAGTCCATTAACATGGAGAAGTTGAAGGTGGAGGAAAGGTGCAAGGAGACAGAGGTTTGTGAATGGAACAATATGTAGAACTAAAATCGCAGATTTGAGTGTTGGCTGTAGAATATATTCCTGCTGTTTGTTCCTCAGTCACTCAACAAACAATGAGTAGGGACTGTGTACAAGGCACCTTCTCAACTGTGGGGATAGAAATAACCGTGGATGTACTGTTCTCATGGGATTTGCATTCTGCTAGGGACCACAGACAAATAAGGAAATTAACTTAAATCAGATGAATTCAGGTAGATGCCATGAGGAAGATATATTAGTTTTGCTACACAGAGACTGAGTGGAGTGGAGGTTGTAGAGCTATAAAGGTACCTCCTTAGGTGTAGAAGCAGTTTCTCATGCCATGTTACTATTCCCTCTTAAGTCATTCTGGGTAAATGACACCACTGATCATTCATGTCAGTCAAGAGTGATCTGTGTTTTTTAGGCCCGGAGTGGTGGCTCACACCTGTAATCCCAGCACTTTGGGAGGCCAAGGCAGGTGGATCACGAGGTCAGGAGTTCAAGACCAGCCTGGCCAAGATGGTGAAACCGTGTCTCTACTAAAAAGAAATACAAAAATTAGCCGGATGTGGTGGTGAGCGCCTGTAATCCCAGCTACTCCGGAGGCTGAGGCAGAGAATTGCTTGAACCTGGGAGGCGGAGGTTGCAGTTAGCAGAGATCGTGCCACTGCACTCTGGCCTGGGTGACAGAGCGAGACTCCATCTCAAAAATAAATAAATAAATTCATTAATTGAAAAAAGATAAAGAGTGATCTATGTTTTTCTAGTAATTCAAATTACTTGACTCCATCCAATAATCTTTGTGGTCATGTCTCACAATTGCCTATAAACTGCTCATTATTAGAACCAGCTAAATAAATGTCTTTAGGACTCGATAACTTTCAAGAGTTTAGAACAGATTAAATTTAGCTGAAAGAAAAGATGGGATCTCTACTCTGAAAGTGAAATCACGTAGTTGTATTTGATGGAGCAGTCTGTGTGTTTTTTATACCTAGCATGAGGGACACGATAATGGAATATTTTAAAATTCTAACAGGATTCTTTCAAGTTTTTTCTTGACATTTTGGATTAGGGAAAAGATTAGAAGAGAAGGGTCTGGTTCTTGTTAAAACCTTTGTTGTTAGTCTTATATCAGCTTCGGATGAATACTCTCCATAGCCAGGGGAGAGAGAACAGGGAGAAGTTAGAGCTGATCCCAAAATGAGGCTCTGTGTAGCTGATGGAGTTCCCTTTAAATGTCACTGTTGTTTTGTTTTCTTTGATGCTTCCTCAGTGTAATATATTTTATCCAAACAGGCCGAAGGGCCTAAGACAAACAAAAGACAAGAAGAAGCTTGATGTGTGGATAATTCATTTCCTCTTTGTAAGGAACATTTCTTTGATCCTTTATTAGGCCACAAAATGTTTCTGTCTGCCGTTAGCCATTCTTGACTGTGTTGAGAGGCCCTGCCAATCCCAGCCGGCCTGGAGTCAGAGCAGCATGATCTTCTGCCAGCCTGAGAAGAAGGCCGTAAAGGCTGATCTCGTGACTCAGGGCTGTCCCCAAGTTAACTGAGCAAAAGAGCTGCAGTGCTGCCGTGTGAGGTTTCATGCGTGAGGTTTCCTGTGTGAGTGGTGCTGACATCGTGTCCGGTTATTCTTCAGTTTGCGATTTTTTTTAAAAAACAAGAAACTGGTTCTTCCTCCTTCTCCCTCACCCCCCACCCCCTCCTCCCCCCACCTCCTCCCCCGAGATGGAGCCTTGTTCTGTTGCCCAGGCTGGAGAGCGGTGGCACGATCTCGGCTCACTGCAACCTCCACCTCCCAGGTTCAAGTGATTCTCCTGCCTCAGCCTTGCAAGTAGCTCGGACTACAGGCGCATGTCACCATGCCTGGCTAATTTTTTATATTTTTAGTAGAGACAGGGTTTCACTGTGTTAGCCAGGATGGTCTCTTATCTCCTGACCTAGTGATCCACCCACCTTGGCCTCCAAAAGTGCTGAGATTACAGGCGTGAGCCACTGCGCCTGGCCTTTTTTTTTTTTTTCCCTTTTTATACCCTTCCCTCACTTCTACTTCTTTCAGATAACTCTTCTTCTATCTGTGGAAAACTCACCCAATAGTAATTATTTTCTTTAGCATATTTATGCTGAGAAGACAAAAGCATTGGTAAACCCACTTTCTGGTTGAATCTGTGCCTTGGACCAGTTGCTGTACCCTGGGAAAGTCATTGGTCCTCTCTTTAATAAATGAGAGTATTAATTAAATATCAGTATCTGGGCCCCTTCTGGCTCTGAAAGGCCCAGATACTGATAATAGGAAATGTCATCAAAGAAACATTTATTAAACACCTGTCGTGTGCAGAGGCCTCCACAGGGCCCTGGACAGGACCTCCCCACCTCAAGGTGGTGATGTTCTAATGGCAATGGTGGACTTGGATGCCCAGAACATAGTGCTAGGTAGAATTGGGAAGTTCCATGGGGCACACAAAAAGATGGAAGCACAGAGGATGGTGACGTGACCTAGGCATGAGATAGAAAGGAAATTTGTTGAGAGCTGCAGTAGTGATGAGTTGACTACTCAGGAATCCAAGTCAGATCATCCTACCCAATAGCGGCTCCCCAGATAGCAGAACTATCCTGTGAGGAGACACAGAGAGTACAGGATGTGTTTGGAGAAGTGGGCAGGGCCTGGCTCGAGTTGGATCTGGAGCTGGGGTGGCAGACACAGGCAAGTGCCACACACTCACTCTTCTGTGTCCATTGCACACACAGTTAACACAGCACAGCCTCCTCTGGAGCTGAACTGAAACCTCAGAATCCACATGCTTGGTAGATTTTATCATTGCATAAAAGTGGGGTTCCTGCCCCAGGTGGGTGATTATGGGAGACGATTGTGTCTCTCTCTTCTCCTGCACTTAGTTCATAACCGAGATCACCTCTATAATTTCCTGCTCATGAAGTTTATTCTCTTCAGCTACTGGGTGTCAAGGCTGGCCCTTCTACATGTGTAGATGATGACTAAAAAATAAAATTAATAAGTGAAAAGGAGTCTAGATGCTTGGGTGTGGTGTGAGTTTATGAGTCCAGGCTGAAGTGACAGAATGGAAGATACTAAGTACTTTAATTGGCACACTGAGGAGTTTGTGCTCTTTACTGTCCTTAAACAGAGCCATAGGTAGCTTTGGAATTCAAATAAAGAGAAGTCTATACCTTGGTGAACAGCAGTTACATACTACAGGATCTTCCATGTTGCAGCCTGTCTTGGTTCAAGAAAGTGTTTTCAGTGACCCTAGTTTGGTTCTGTTAGGTAAAACCAGACTAAACATAGCTGAGATGTAGAAGCATGCTTGGTACCCTGAAGAATTTCTGGGTCTTCTTTTAGGTAGATAGGAAGTTAAAAAAGTTTTTTTATCCCTATGAAGCCCCTAAAAGGATTTTGTGTTAAACCACATACCTCTCCCAAATTTAAATTGACATGTTTTTTTATCATAAGGATATAACTTCTAACATTACAAACATTGACATTTAAAAATAAAATTGTCGCATCACTTTTTAAAATATTAAAAGTGGATTTTAAATACCATAGTGATTTATACCCATTATCATCTTTTTTAAAAAATAAAAGTAAAAGAGGTTTAATTGGCTCAGGAGTTCTATAGGCTATACAAGCATGACACCAACATCTGTGCAGCTTCTGAGGAGGCCTCAGGGAGCTTTTACTTATGGTGGAAAGCAAAGCATGAACACCATGTAACTTGGTGGAAGAAGGGGCAAGGGGGTAGGACTGCTCACACTTTTAAACAACCAGATCTTGCAAGAACTCACTCACTGTTGCAAGGATAGCACCCAGAGGGTGGTGCTTAAACCATTCATGAGAAATCCACCCACATGATCCAGTTACCTCCCACGAGGCCCTGTCTCCAACATTGGGGATTACATTTCAACATGAGATTTAGGAGGGGACAAATAAACTATATAATTCCATTCCTGGCTTCCCGCAAACCTCATGTCCTTCTCACATTACAAATTACAATTATCTCTTATCAGTAGTCCCCCAAAGTCTTACCTCATTCCAGTATAAACTCAAAGGCTAAGGCTCATCTGGGACAAGGCAAGTCCCTTCCACCTATGAGCCTGTTAAATCAAAAACAAGTTACTTACTTCCAAGATACAATGGGGGTATAGGCACTGGATAAACTTTCCCATTCCAAAAGGAAGAAAGGGGCATTGAGGCCTATGCAAGTCCTGAAGCCAGCAGGACAATCATTAAATCTTAAAGCTCCAGAATAGTCCTTGACTCCATTTGCCGCATCCTGGGTGCACTGAGGAGGGGTGGGTTCTCAAGGCCTTGGGCAGTTCCACCCCTGTGGCTTTGCAGGGTTCAGCAAATTGGAGTTGAGTGCCTGCAGCTTTTCCAGGCATACAGTGCAAGCTGCTAATAGATCTACCATTCTTGGGTCTGGAAGACAAAGGCCCCTTCCCACAGCTCCACTAGGCAGTGCCCCAGTGGGGACTCTGTGTGGGCCCTCCGATCTCATATTTCCCCTCCACACTGCCATAGTAGAGTATCTGTGTGAGGGCTCCATCCCTGCAGCAGAAAGCTCCAAACTTTCCTTCATCTTCCTGTCTTCTCCTGAGCCCTCCAAACTCTTGTAACATCTGCCCATTACCCCATTGCAAAGCTGCTTCCACATTTTCAGGTACCCTACTCCTGGCACCAGTTTTCCGTATTAGGTCATTCTTGCATTGCTATAAAGAAACACCAGAAATTGGGTAGTTTATAAAGAAAAGAAGTTTAATTGGCCCCCAGTTCTGCAGGCTGTACAAAGCACGGTGCTGGCATCTGTGTAGCTTCTGGGGAGGCCTCAGAGAGCTTTTACTTATGGTAGAAGACGAAGTAGGAGCAGGCATATCACATGAGGAAAGCAGGAGCAAGAACTAGCATCTATTTTTAAAACACATGAGTAAGCTTTTTTTTTTTTTTTTTTTTTTTTTTTTTTTTTTTTTTGAGACGGAGTCTTGCTCTGTTGCCTGGGCTGGACAGCATGGCACCATCTTGGCTCCCTGCAACCTCAGTCTCCTGGGTTCAAGGGATTCTTCTGCTTCAGCCTCCTGAATAGCTGGGATTACAGGTGTGTGCCACCACGCTTGGCTAATTTTTGTATTTTTAGTAGAGATGGGGTTTCACCATGTTGGCCAGGCTGGTCTTGAACTCTTGACCTCAGGTGATCCACCTGCCTCAGCCTCCCAAAGTGCTGGGATTACAGGCGTGAGCCACCACACCCAGCTAGCTTCTTTTTAGAAGCAGTTCAATATTACATCTTATCCTTCCCCCCTTTAATTTTTGTTTCCATTCTGCTTCTCCAAGGACTTTATACTAAGGTGATGCATTTTATGCTTGAAAGTCTAGTGTCAGATTGACCTTTAGTACTTCCCTGCAACAAAAACTGTGTATTGAGATCTATGAACATATTATTTCCTTGAATAATGAAGCTCTAAATGCTAGAAGAAAAGTTTTTTACAAGTTATAATAATTATTACTAGAGCATAGTTGATGAAAACAACAAAATATTGTAAATGTTGATATAATTTTAATTTTTGCTTAATATTTATTGGAAATAGGTTAGATGGGGGGGTTTTTTAAACACATTAGTGCCCAGAAACCTTGTTTACATGAGTAAGTAGATGGGAATGATAGTTTTGTTACAGTATCACTCAGTTATTTGAACTCTTTCCATAATAATGCCAAAAGTATAATTTGTCATCAGACATGATTTTCCTTAATCTATCAGATGACACTTCCAGTAGGACCTCCTTGTGTTTTGTTGAAAGCAGAGGATCAGAAAGTTTCTGACTTACGGAGTCTTTCTTATCCTGACCTCAGAGCTAGGCACCATGTCAGCACTAGTGTCAGTGTTTTAAGTTGGCCCCTTGTTTAGTACCCCTAAGGCAGTGCTGCTGAGTAGCCTTTCAGGTGGGAGCGAAGGATTGGGGGCTGCCTTTGTGAAGTGAGGGGGGGCACTGGTGGGAGTAGAAGAAGAGAGGCTGCATCCCCTCACAGTAGTGTGTGCCTTCTCAGGCTGATGAATTTTAGGAGAGAGAACTTAGGAACAAAATGTCTTTTGTGTCCATACATCCCATTTTGCAGACTGTGGTCCTGCATGTCTTATATGCCAGGCCCAATTCTGGGCTCTGGGAGAGTCAAGGAAACCCAGGCCCCTGTAGGAGCTGGGCTAGTGGTGTGGAGAGGGCCAGCTTGGGAGCTTGGGGCAGGAAGCCAGGCTGCACATTGCATTGGTGATTGAATGATGAAAAACTTGCTGTCCTTGCCCTCCAAGGGGTTATCATCTGAGGTCACATGATTAAGCAAAGCAGCCCCCTCCCCCTGCCATGCCCCCTCCAAGAAACCCTGTAAAAACTAAAGACAACCCTCTGCTAGATCTTGTTATTTAATGTGTTCATAAAGCACTTACATTACTCTGGCATACTTTTTACATTTTTTTTTTCCTGAGATGACCCTCTGTCACCTGGCTGTAGTGCAGGGGTGCGATCTTGGCTCACTGCAACCAGCATCTCTTGGGTTCAAGCAATTCTCCTGCCTCAACATCCCTGAGTAGCTGGGACTACTGGCACACACCACCACGCCCAGCTACTTTTTTTTTGTATTTTTAATAGAGATGAGGTTCACTATGTTGGCCAGGTTGGTCTCAAACTCTTGACTTCAGGTGATCCGCCTGTCTCAGCCTCCCAAAGTGCTGGGATTATAGGCATGAGCCACTGCGCCCAGCCTTTTTTTTTTTTGACAGAGTCTCACTCTGTCGCTAGGCTGAAGTGCAGTGGCTCCATCTGGGATCACTGCAACCTCTGAGTCCCTGGTTCAAGTGATTCTCTCCCCTCAGCCTCCCAAGTAGCTGAGATTACAGGCACGTGCCACCATGCCCAGGTAATTTTTTGTATTTCTAGTAGAGACAGAATTTCACCATGTTGGCCAGGATGGTCTCTTGATCTGTCCACCTTGGCCTCCCAGAGTGCTGGGATTACAGGCGTGAGCCACTGTGCCTGGCCCTTTTTAAATGTTTTAATACGCCCGGCAGGGTGCCACACGCCTGTAATCTCAGCACTTTCGGAGACTGAGGCAGGTGGATCACCTGAGTTTGGGAGTGCGAGACCAGCCTGACCAACATAGAGAAACCCCATCTCTACTAAAAGTACAAAAATAGCTGGGCATGGTGGCGCATGCCTGTAATCCCAGCTACTCAGGAGGCTGAGGCAGGAGACTCACTTGAACCCGGGAGGCAGAGGTTGCCGTGAGCTGAGATGGTGCCATTGCACTCCAGCCTGGGCAAAAAGAGTGAAACTGTGCTAAAAAAAAAAATGTTTTAATAACTGGATTTCAGTTGAATAATGGTTTCCTTTGTAATCCGATGTTTTATTTCAGGCTTTTTTTTTTTTTTTTTTTTTTTTTTGAGATGGAGTCTCACTCTGTCCCCTAGGCTGGAGTGCAGTGGCATGATCTTGGCTCACTGCAACCTCCTCCTCCTAGGTTCAAGCAATTCTCCTGCCTCAGCCTCCTGAGTAGCTGGGATTACAGGCATGCGCCACAACACCTGGCTAATTTTTGTATTTTAGTAGAGGCAGGGTTTCACCATGTTGGTCAGGCTGCTGTCAAACTCCTGACCTCATGATCCACCTACCTCAGCCTCCCAAATGCTGGGATTACAAGTGTGAGCCACCACACCTGGCCATAAACCATTTTTAGAAGGGGTTAGGCTTTTCTAGACTGCCAAAGGGTCCATGGCACAAACGAGATGAAGAACTGTGCACTCAGTGCTGGCCCCTTCCACATAACCGCAAATAGATTCCCAAGTCCCAGACGACAGTTTCGATACAGTGGTTTCATGGAAGGACCCTGCATAGAGTTGGTGCTTGGCACAATTTTACTGGCTTGGGACAGCACCATAGGTATTTTAAATGCTGCATTAGACTCTTGGACCCATTATTGTCCTGCATTATCCTAAGGGTGCTGCTCTCTCCTGTAATCCCATTTACAGTCAAGCATCAGGGAATCCACCTGGAACCGCCAGGGGGTGTGGTTCCCAAGGGTCATTGACCTTCCTTGCTCCACCTTTCCATCTATGAGGGAGAAAACTTTCATTGCCTCCAGATTGTGTTTCAAAACCATGGAGAATGTTCTTGGTTTTATTACTAAGTAATCTTGACCTCTGGCTTCGTAGTTATTGTTTGGTTTGTTTCTTTAACATCTTGACATTCATTATTTTCTTCCTGGTGCTTTCTTAGGCAGTTGATTTTCTACATGCACCAGCTCCCCTGACTGGAAGCTACAGAGCTGCATTTAGATCAGGTTTCTTGAATGCTGCTGGCTTTATCTCATTTACAGTATCACATTTCTGTTGCCATACACTGTAGGATCTGAGCCTCCCCATGGCTTTTGAACAATTAGTAATTGAACAGGAAGTGTGTTTTTATTACAGGGGCCTTTTGATTTTGATTTTACAATCATGTACTGTTGATCAGAGAGCAGAGGTGGGCAAGTGGCTCTCTGAAACACATTTTTGACAGAGAGAAGTCTGTTGTTCCAGCCACTTGGCTATCTGTCAGTGGTTCTCAGACTTCCCCCTTGTGTGGGTTGCCTGGCAACCTGGGGCTGGAGCAATCAAACCGTGGCCGGTGCTTCTCCAGCCCAGATTGTGAGATGATTTATTGGTGGAACTGTAAGTACAGTAAACCAAAGCCTCAGAAATGGACCCTTTTTTCTTTTTAAACCAGGATTTTATAGAAACCCTATCAAAGAAAGAGAGAGAGGGAGAGTATCACTTGGAGAGTTTTATTGCAAACATTTTAAATAATAAAATTAGGTCCTGTAATGATCTTGTTATTATCTATCCAAATATGTGTAAGTTAATATTTTTACTTTGTTGAATTATTACCTTTTTTTTCCCCCTTAACTATTTTACTGGAACACTGAGCATTTTAAAAGTTCATACTTTTGAACACTAAATTCAAGTACTTGGGATGCCATTAAATTTGAGTACTTGTGATGCCATCTTTCCATGAAAAACTCAGGCCCAGGGAGTGATCATGGCTTGCCGGAGGTAAACTGTGAGACCTTCATAGAATCAAGCATAGAACCAGAACCCAGCTCTCCTGACCTGTGTTACTGGTTTAATGTAGTGAGCACAAAATGCTGATTGCTCTTCTCCCTATTTTTCAAATCAGCTAAAAAATTCAAAGACCCATCTATATGAGAAATCTCTGTACCTTCTGCTCCGTTTTGCTGTGAACCTAAAATTGCTCTAAAAAATAAAGTTTATGAAAACATTTTGAAAATGCAAAGATTCTGCCTTACTATATGCTGTAGTAACAGATGTTTTAGTAGGTCTCCATCTTCATATGTATATACATCTTTTCAATTGAAAATTATTCTATGTTGATTTATTTTTCTATAGGAGTGAGATCTGGCTGGGCATAGTGGCTCACGTACATAATCCCAACTCTTTGGGAGGCTGAGGCAGCAGGATTGCTTGAAATCAAGAGTTCAAGACCAGCCTCAGCAACATAGTGAGAACCCTATCTCTACAAAAAGATATTTTCAAAATTAGCTGGGCACGGTGACACATACCTATAGTCTGACCTACTTGGGAGGCCAATACAGGAGGATCATTTGAGCCCAGGAGTTCCACATTACAGTGAGCTATGATCACACCACTGCAGCCTAGATGGCAGAGCAAGACTCTGTCTCTTAAAAATAATAATAAAATCTAACACCCCTTTTTGAGGTTTCTCCTTCATAGCATCTCAAATATCACAAATGAGGATGAAGAGGACTCTTATTTCTGGGGACATACTGTGTGGGGGTCGGGGGAGCAGAAGTCTCAGCCTGGGTTAGCAGTAAGTTGAGCATTTCTTTTTGTAAAATTTTAAAGAAATACTTTGAAACTCAAACTCACCTCTGCATGCAGGCCAGTGCATCCAGCTGTGTATGTAAATGAGCTATTGGTGTGTTTGTATTCCTTATAAATATGCAGATCTAATCTGTTTGTGTGTGTAATTTACACACAGCTGTGTTCATGCTCCCATATTACCAATATTTTCAGCAAGAGTGAGGTATCATGGGAGCTCTCTTGTTCCAAACAAAAGCCAGCAGAGTAGTCTTGTGGTGGGGCCCATTACCAGCCCCTGATCTTGGGACCCTCCCTTGGGGAACTCTCTTGAAAGTGAGAGCCATCCTGCATGGAGTAGGCAGGAGACCAGAGTGCCTGTAATGGCGGGGTGGGGAGGGGGGCGGGAAACAATGACCACCTGTTAGACAGGGATCTGCATTATGACTGAGGTTTGGCTTTTGTAATTGAAATGCTCCCACCACCCCGACCCTGGACTACATTTCCTAAAGGGATCGTTGATTTTTCTTTCTTCTTTGAGATCATTCGTTAAATGAGCAGAGTCAAATTAGAAACCCAGTCCCATGAAGGGAAACAAAATCCAGGAGCCCCACCTCTGTCAGGAGCTGATGGAAGGCCCTGCTGTTCGATGGGGTCTCAGTTTCCCTTGTTTGGGAATTGGGGCAGATCATAACAACTTTGGCATTTGGTAGAGTTCTTCTGGAAGACAGGTTTTACGTAATTTGAAATAACAGGCCGTTGTGATTTTATTTTAGGAATCTATGGTAACATTGCCAATGATTCTGTAACCGTATAGTTATTTTGCCTCCCTAACAGAAAACTTGCAGTGCTTTGGGTGTTTCAGTGTTTTACAAAAAAAGAAGTTGAGATTATTCTAGACCTGTGCTTTCCAATATGGTAACCACTGGTCTCTTGTGACTACCGAGCATCTGAAATGTGCTGGCTCAAGTATAGATGCGCAGTCAGTGTAAAATACCCACTGATTTCAAAGACTGAGTAGGAACAAAAAGAATGTAGAATATTTCATTAGCAACTTTTATATTAATTATATGTTGAAATGATATTTTTTATCTATTGAGTTAAAAAACATTTAAATTAATTTTACCTGTTTCTTTTTAAAATATGGTTACTAGAAAAGTAAAACTTACATTTTTGGCTTATATTCTATTGGGCAACCACTGATCTAGATTCTTTTAATTCCAGTTTTTGCAAAAGATTTCCTCATTAAGAATTTCTACTTTTTTGTTCCCTTGTAACTTCTAGACAATCCATATTTCTTTTTTTGACTTATTTCTCTTTCCTAGAGTGTTGAGATCTACTTTGCCAAGGAAAGGTAAACTTTTTTTTTTTGAGACAGAGTCTTGCTCTGTCCCCCAGCCTGGAGTGCAGTGGTGTGATCTCGGCTCACTGCAACCTCCGCCTCCCAGGTTCAAGCAATTCTTCTGCCTCAGCCTCTCCAGTAGCTGGGCCTACAGGTGCACGCCACCACACCCAGCTAATTTTTGTATTTTAGTAGAGATGGGATTTCACTGTGTTGGTCAGGATGGTCTCCATCTCTTGACCTCATCATCTGCCCGCCTTGGCCTCCCAAAGTGCTGGGATTACAGGCGTGAGCCACCATGCCCGGCTGGAAAGGAAAACTTTTTAATGACCTACTTATGAGCCACTTTATAGGGGCGTTTATATGGAGACTCTAGGGTGATATTGTAGGGAGGGAAGGAGCCTTCCATGCCCATTTGGGTTCTGTTTTGAGTGTCGGGTTATTTTTATTTTTATTTTTTTGAGACCGAGTCCCACTCTGTCGCCCAGGCTGGAATGCAATGGATCTCAGCTCACAGCAACCTCCGCCTCCCGGGTTCAAACTATTCTCCTGCCTCAGCCTTTTGAGTAGTTGGAATTACAGGCACGTGCTACCACCCCCAGCTAATTTTTGTATTTTTAATAGAGATGGGGTTTCACTGTGTTGGGCAGGCTGGTCTCGAACTCCTGACCTCATGATCCACCTGCTTTGGCCTCCCAAAGTACTGGCATTACGGGCGAGAGCCACTGTGCCTAGCTGTGTTAGGTTATTTTTAATTTGGGTGTAGCTGTGTGGCCATAATTGCCAAGAGGCATTTGGCTGGCAGAATCTCTGCATCTGTTAATGCTGCTGCTTAACTAGCCAGTTCCCATTTGACTTGAAAGTGCATTGATGCATGCTTTCTGATATTTGTCCAGTGGCAGTACTTTTTGTTGGGCCTGCAATAATGAAAGAACTTCAGTGTACTCAGTGTAATTATCTAGACCCAGAGGGGCACTGACAGAGATGTATAGGGTAGCTCAGTGGGCTGTGATAGTGGGCACAGTTGCTATTTAAACCACCAACATGAGGTCATTTTCCCATTGGGCATATGGTCTTTGAATGAAAAATGGAGTAACTTCTGTTTGATATTTGAGACCTCCTGGGAAGGGTTTTTGGCATGCAGGTTTGTTGACAAAGGAAATCACTGGCTCTACCCTGGATGCTGAGCTGGCATCATGGAGGGGATGGCGTCGTTCCTCTAGTGGGTTTGAACTAAGAACATCTAGTGGTTTTGTCAGTAGTAGTTAGAGAGTTAGAAACTTAACAGTGCAGTGAATATATATCAAGAGACATTGAGTCAAACTGGAGAGCAGATGATGAGAGGTCAAATAGCCCTGGAGGAAGACTAAGCCCAATCACCTCCAGATATGTTCATGAACTCAGGGACCAGTGGTTGTCAAGCACTTGCTATGTATTGTCAAGTGCTGTTCTTGGTGCTGGGGATATAGTAGTGAACAAAACAAAGGCCCTTTCCTTATATATTCAGTAACATAGCCTATTTCATGTCATATAATCATATCACATACAATGATGATAAGAGCTAGGCCTTGAAATGAAGCAGAGTAAGGCTATAGAGAGTGACAGGCATGCAAAATGGGGACGTGTAATTGGAAGATTGCATATTTATTTGCTTAAATTAATAGTGACTAAGGTTAAAATTTTTAGTGGTTTTAGTAATGAATCTTGTATTATTTTCCTATTACTATATAACACATTACCCTAATAATAAAAATTAGCCCAGTTTAAAACAGTGATGATCATTTATTGTCTTTCACAGTTTCTATGGGACAAGAATTTAGGAGTGGCTCCGTTGTGCAGTTCTCACTTGGCTTTCATGCGGTTGCAGTCAAATGATAGGTAGTATTGGAATTATCTTGAAGGTTTCTTCACTGATGAGTCTGGCCTAGGAAGACTTAAGCGGCTGGGGACTAGAATAGCCAGGGATTCTGTAGCTTCTCTTCATCCCTGGCAGTCTCTCCAGCGTGGTGACTTCAGGCAAGCCAGAGTGTTTAATCTGGTGGCTCAGGGCTTCAAAGACACGTGTCCAGAGAAGGAGAGCCCAGCAGAAGCTGCACTGCTTTTTATGACGTAGTCTTAGAAGTCACCTGGTATCACTGCTGTCATAGTCTGTTCGTCAAGAGAGTTAGAAAGGTCTACCCAGGCTCAGGAGGAGAGAACAGAGAGACCCACCTGTCAATGAAGGAGTGTCATCGCATTGTAAGAGCATGTGGGACGGAATCTGTATTGGAGTGGCCACTGCTAGAAAATATAGTTCGTCATAAATGTAAAGATTTTTGTAGGTATGCGTGGTTTGATTTGTTAGTTTAATTTCAGTTAAATGATTTATGGTCCTCGTCTGTAATATGAGGGTTTCAACCAGCGTAGTTCTCTAAAGCTTCCTTCTAGCTTTATCATTCTCTGATTCCACTGATAGTGCAGGTGTGGCAGGGAGTGTTGAGTTGACAGCTGCTCAGCTTTTGTAGACATTTCTGGGCACATCATCAGAAGAGTCAGCTGGAATATTTAGGGGCTGTTGGACTCTCTTGCTGGCCTCACACACTGAAAGACCTGGCACTTCAGTTGCCCTTTGTTTTATGTTTCTATAGCTAATCTTAACTGGGGGCTGCTAGTGGTGGGGTGATGGAATGGAACAATGATTTAAACCAGAAGCTGCCCATTATCATAATACTCACAAACTGAAGAAGGGAGAACAGCTAGGCAGGATTATATTCAATTTGCCTTCCCGAGTGCTGCTTTTCATTCTCTTTGGCCTTTGGAAGATTAGGAAGAAGAGGAAAAGAGAGGAAACAGAAAAGAGAATGCTTTGGTATTATTCCTCTGTGTCTGCTAAACAGCTCCCATATTTGATCCTAGAGAGGACTTTTTTTAGAAATGAATGGGCTGTTACTCAGGGGACTTGGATTTGGGATCCTGTTGTAATTACCATAAAATCTTCTGGGACTAGTCTGGAAACAGGTCTTTTTTGTGTGTGCTAAAACTAGGAATTATTTCAAAGACACATATCCAGAGAGAGAGAGCCAAGTGGACATGGTGTTATTAGATATTACAGGTACCTAAGACAGTTGACAGAACATACCAGACATAACAGGATGTCTTTTTGGAAATAGTTCAGTCATCCTGTTGTCTCTATAAGAGTAAGAGGCTACCCTGCTTTGCTATTGCTCCATTGTTAAGAGAACTAGGGGCATAGAAGTTGAGGCATTGAAGATGGTAGAGGCCTAGACACCCATCTTGCACCCAGGAACATGGTAGTCCTGAGAATAGGCTAGTCAACAGTACAGGGGATGTAGTTATTTAGTGGCAGAACCATGCCAGGTTGTTGGTGGGAAAATTTTCCTCATGGATATCCAGCATATAGTATATAATCTCTGACATGCGCTTTTATTTAAAGAGTTTAGGTTTGTGTATATGGATATGTAAACTTACCTTTAAAATATCTTAAGAAGTATCACACCCCTTACTCTCCTGAGATGAGTAGATACAAAAGAGTATTTTCTGCACTGAGAGTCCAAGCAATTAATCCTATTTTGAAATCTCATTTACTTCTCCATTCTTCTTTTAAAAAAGAAACATAAATCTAACATTGATTTGAAATTTTGTTTCCATCCTACCAAACATGTATTATGTTTTAGGGAAAACTCTAGGACCAAAAACAATCCCATGCAGCCATCCAACATTATATTGCTTAGTTACAGTTTGCTAGGAACTCTAAAGATTACAGAAGACATGAAATACTCAACTGTTGCTGGAAAGGAATCTGCAATATGGTGGAAGATATATAGACCTTTTAATGGCAAAAGTGCTTATTAATTCTAGTCGTAAACAGGAATTGTTGTTTTTCTGAATGGGAGAGAGAGCAAAGTGGACTCTATGTAGGGATAGAATTTAGACTGGAACATGCTTCACACAGTGCCTCGTGCTGTGCTCTTTGCAGTGTCTTCACTAGAATTAGTGCTCAATGAATGTTAGTTGAATTGATGCATTTGAATAAGCAGAAGTGAAGTAGGAACATTCTAGATTGGTTAAGAGAGAAAGGCATTGGTAAAAACCCAGAGAATGGAATCAGGATGGGGTACAGCAGTAATTAGCTTCACTACATAGTGTTGTAGGTGATTGGGAACCCAATTATGGAGGCTGTTAACTAGCAGACCGATAGTTTGGGCATGCTAGGAATTGTCACAGGTCTTCGAATAAAACGACACATTAATATACAGGAATGTTGTGGGGTGTGAAGACACACTGAGGCCATGGAGGAAACCAGTGCAGCCACTGGCATGACGTGACCATCTAGTGGCAGTGCCCCTGCAACAATAGAGGAGCATGCCGAATAGGAAACTCCATGAAGAATGAATCTAGAGGGCATGGTGACTGACGGAAGGAGTGGGAACAGGAACAGAGAGCAAGCCAGGCATTTCTTCCAGGAGAACTCTGCTGCAGCTGACAGAAATAGGGCCACAGGGAGCTAAGAGAGGCCAAGCTGGTTTGGTGAGAGAAGGGCTGGGGAGATTTGAGGTGCTAGGCCCATGAGGTTAAGAGAGACATTTTAAACTTTATAAAGTAAAAAAGTTACAGTAAGCTAAGGTTAATTTATTACTGAAGAAAGGAAACATTTTAAATGTTTAGGTTAATTAAGTATGCAGTGTTTATAAGACTGCAGTGGTATACAGCAGAAGTCCCCAACCTTTTTGGTACCAGGGACCAGTTTTGTGGAAGACAGTTTTTCCATGGATTTCAAGGAGGGGTGGTTTCAGGGTCATTCAAGTGCATTACCTTTATTGTGCACTTTATTTCTATTATTATTACGTTGTAATATGTAATGAACCAGTTATACAACTCCCCATAACGTAGAATCAGTAGAAGCCCTGAGCTTGTTTTCCTGCATGTGGACAGTTTCATCTGGGGTTGATGGGAAACAGTAACAGATCATCAGGCGTTAGATTCTCGTAAGGAGCGTGCAACCCAGATCCCTCACATGTGCAGTTCACAATAGGATTCGTGGTCCTATGAGAATCTAATGCCGCTGCTGATCTGACAGGAGGTAGAGCTCAGGCAGTAATTCAAGCCATGGGGAGCAGCTGTAAATACAGATGAAGCTTTCTCAAACTTGCCTGCAGCTCACTTCCTGCTCTGGGGCCCAGTTCCTAACAGGCAGTGGACTGGTAGTGGTCTGTACCCTGGGGACTGGAGACTGACCCTTGTCTTTTTTTTTTTTTTTTTAGAAAGGGTCTTGCTCTGTCACCAGGCTGGAGTATAGTGGTGTGATCTTGGCTCACTGTAACCTCCTTCTCCTGGGTTCAAGCGATTCTTCTGCCTCAGCCTCCCAAGTAGCTGGGACTACAGGCGTGCATCAGCATGCCCAGCTAATTTTTGTATTTTTAGTAGAGACAGGGTTTCACCATGTTGGCCAGGATGGTCTCAATCTCTTGACCTCGAGGTCTGCCTGCCTTGGCCTCCCAAAGTGCTGGGATTACAGGTGTGAGCCACTGCACCCAGCCATTCAATTCCCTATCTTAAAGTATATGCAGAAAGAAGTTGTACTTGTCCCAGTAGTAACATAAGGGTAATAGGGCTGCATCTTAACCTACCCAGTGTAGTGCTGGGTCTCCCTGTGGCATGTATGGACTTTCATGGCATGAGTTAATACACGGAAGTACTTAGCAGCTCACACTCTATTACCATTGGCATGGCTTTTGTTGTTAGAACTGGACTTGCATTCTGGCCCTGATGATGATTAGGTGTGGGATGGGCCAGGATATTTAATTTACCTAACCTTTAGTTTCTTTATCTGTAGAATAAGCCCAGTGACACTTACCTTGAAGAGTGTATTGTGGCAATGATCATACTTGGGCCACTACCACTACCACTTCTACTCTGCACAGAAGCCTGAAGGCTTTGGGGAACTCAAGAAACACTGAAATATCTCAGTCAGTTCTTTGGGTTCATGAGTTGCCGCTTTGGAGAAAATGTGGCTGACGGGCTGTCAGTGTCCACGTTGGGATGTTGGTGTCCTAAAACCATGGGGGATGTCAGTCTGAATAGAAAGTGTAGGTGCAAGTCTGAGCTTGGGTAAAATGTCAGATCTAGAGAGAGATTTGAGAATCATCAGTAAAAGTGGGATGATTATTTTAATTTATCCTATTTGCTGCCTTTAAACTCTAACTAGTTTTATTAAACTATTAACTAGCTCTCCTGGAGTAACACTAGTAAGTACAAAGCATTTTTAAAGTGAAGGCAGAAATTGGGAGCAGCATACCCTGGAAATCTTGGAAATGCCCGTCACGGCTTGCTGGTAGGTCTTCTCCCAGGCAAATTGGTTCTGTTACTATTTATTGACAAAGTAGTGCCTTACTCAAGTCACCCTTTCATTAAAACGTTAAATATGTAAAACCAAAACCAAATGATACATCTCAAAGCAGTATCAACAGTAAAGCTGCAGAAGGAAATGTGTTTTAGATATGGGGTGACAGGGATCTGTAAGAAACAGGATGATGTGGAGGAAGTATAGTTCTCGTCCAGCGCTTTCTCAGTGAGAGCCACCCTCATGTAATGCAGATGTTTGGAAAGGCTTTTATTTCTTCTGCCTGGCATCTGTGTTCCCTTTTTTCACCCTACCCCTCCTTACCATTTAACATTTAGGATGTGTCTTTTCTTCTGCTGCTCTGTGTCTTCAAGGGAGCTGTGGGTCTGTTCCTCTTCCTCACTGCCTCTGTGTCTCCTGGGGGAGCTATAGTTTGCTTTCTTGCCGATCTGCCTGTTTTTCTATCCCCTGCGAGCCAAGAATTTATTAACATAAAATTTTGTGCAGAAAACAGGGTAAAACAGAAGGAGCCATTTTCACAGTGGGAATCATTTTAATACCTACAGTGTTTTCCAAACAGTTATGTAAGAGGACTGAGTAGACGTCGCTTTTCAGAAGTCATGGTGAGTTTCTGACTGTGATACACTAGTTAAAATTCACCAGAGGGAGTTAATTTTGAAAGCTCTCAGCCAGGGGTTAATGCAGAGGTATCTTTTAGCCATTTTTGTAGCTTAGCCCCTGTCTCCTGCTCTCTTGCTTCTGCAGACAGGGGTCAGGTCCAGCACCTGGGATGGCGCCAGAATGAGATGTGCTGGGAGTTTCACGTGTGGATGAGGGACATTCACACACCTCACCCTCTGAAGGGTTTACTCTCTGCCCAGTATTCTCTATCCACACATAGATTCTTTGGGGGAAATAGTATATTGGAATCCAAACACTGGCAGCAGCCACATCCTCACATCCCTGGTCTGTACCCTCGGCTCCATTCTTAGGCCCACCATAGTCCTGCAGCTTCCTGATTATTTCCACTGGTCTCCTTTGACCCTCCCAGCCTGGTTCAAGGATTTAGTCACGTATGGTTACTTTTCCCACCTGTAAGATGGGAATAGTAGTAGCTTCTGCCTCATAAAGTTGTTGTGATGATTAAATGAGCCAGTGCATTAGAGCCTTTAAGACACTGCCTGGCACTCAGTGTTCGCTGTTTTTATTGTTCTAGGGTGATGCTTGCCTACCTTTTTCATGCCATGATGTGTGTAAAACCGTGCTGTTTGTACTTATCAGTAGGTTAATGGTGACGCTGCTTGTACCAGGCCCATCTGCCACCCCAAGGGTAGAGAGGTGAGGATCAGTATCTGGGCAGACCAGTGAGGCACAAGGCTTGGGGAATATGACAGGGGGTGGGCTCAAGCAATAGCACGAGGAACTTTTGAACACATTAATTAAATGCATTTTGACTTGATTATTTTTATTTTTATGTTATTCTTATTTTTATTCTAATATAGCTGTTTCTAAAGTGGCTATGTCTAAACAGCCATGTCAGAATTTCCTTTTTGGAACAGTGGAGCAGAAGACTACATCACATGGCTTCCAAGTTCAAACCTTGTGTTCTTTCCACTGTACCAAAAATGCAAAATAGAGCTTTCCAGGTTCTATTAAAACCCAAGGCTAGTAATGCTGGGTTTAGGTAACTTACTTTTTTTTAAGCCAGAAGTTAAATTTTCTCTACTAGGGACTTGTAGGTAGGTAACTTTTGATGGTGACATGAAATTTCAGCTCAATAATGGAAAACTATAGCAATTTATCTAAAAATTAGAGCATAAAATCATAAACTAAGTTGTAACACAAAGCAACAATCTCCTTGCCATAAATGAATATATATTTATATTTGGATCTCACCTGGCTATGGGGATACAGAAACAGAAAAGGACTTGTTTTGTGTTCCCAAGGAGCAGCACACAGTCAGGTTGGCTGGGCATGAACACACCAGAGAAACAAGTGCCAGCATCCTAAGACCCTCAACTCGTGCATCTGAGAGTGGGTAGGCTGAGCTGGGGAGCATGAACAGCAGAGCTGCCCAGGCCTGGCAGCAGTGGCCAAGCCAGTGACTCGCCTTCTATATTTCTTTCCCCCTTTACCCTTGGCATCCTGCTATTCTAATATCTATATACTGGGAATGATAGAAAAACTATTGGACATAGAAATAATTAATGAGACCTCGAGTTTTAGCACTGGAAACGCCAAATTTCAGCTCTGTTTCTGTTAAGAAACAGACTGTGTTCATGAACTTGCATTTAGAGGCTTATAGGGCCTGTTGATTTATAAGTCAAGTGTTAAAGTCTTAAAAACTTGAAGGTCTTCATTTGAAGAGAGATGAATTTATAGAGGGAAAGGAGACAACCACGCCAGAAGCCTCTTGGACACATTGACCCCTTCCAGTCATTGACTACTGTGAGTGGTCGCCTTTGTTTCGATTTTCAAGGCTCCTCTACATTTCTGGTAAACCACAAGGTAAAGGCTGGTCTCTGAGAAGCAGATGTTTTGCTGGTTTTGAGGCCTTGTGGCTTTCCATAGAGAAGTAACAGTACAGGCCACATGAAGCTTTTACTTCCTCTTTTTTTCAAGTGGGGCCGAGGGTGCTTTGCTCTTGATAGCATTGTATTGATAAACATTGACAGCTGTGGTAGGTCTGCATTCACCACCAGATGTCAAATTCATATTTCTGGAAGTAATTAGTTTGAGATACCTGTGAGATGTTCAAGTTGAGTGATCCCAGTGGACTTGGACCATGGATTGATTTAGTTTCAGAAATACCAGTGAGAATTGCAATGGATATTTAGAGCCAGGGGAACAGTGGAGATCATATGGGGAGAGGATGTAGCGAGCAGAAAGCCCTAGGACAGATTTATAGGTTGAGTAGAGAATTAGGCCAAATGGTATGAGTAAAACCAGGAGAGTTTGGCGTCTCGGAGTCAAGAAGTCAGCTCTGTTAGAAGTGTTCAGAATGGACCTTTTGGTTTTCAGCAGTGCGTTTCCACTGTGACCACCCTAGCCCAGGCCCTCATTATCTCATGGTTGGTCTCCCTTGTCCAGGTGTGGTGACTCACACCTGCAGTCTCAACACTTTGGGAGGCCAAATCGGGAGGATTGCTTGAGGCCAGGAATTTGAGACCAGCCTGGGCAATATAGCAAGACTTTATTTTTAATAAATAAATAAAAATTTTAAAAGGAGACAGAAAATATGCTGAGCATTAACTGCCTAGTGCTATATGGAGGCACTAGCTATAAGATGTAATTCTTTTCAGAGTTCATGGACTTTCTGGGTAAATAGGCCTTATACAAATAAATAAAACAAATGAGAGAGTAACTGGACATCCTGTTTCATTTGGGAGTAGGAGAGATTTTGAGGCTTGGGTTTGAGGTAAACCTGGAGATACCTTACCCAGACTCTGGAGTTGAGACAGAGGTCCCAGTGTGGGCCAGTTGGCATTACTGGATGTCTGGCTGGAAAGGTGGGCAGGGCCTGGAGGGCCTTGAATTCAGGGCTAAGGACTGTAAACACTGTCCTGCAGAGACCACCATGCTGTTCTTAGGTAGGGGCTGGGGCCAGAAAAGGTGGGACTCAGGATGAAATCTATAGTTTTGAAAAATTCCTTGGCAGAGGCTTCTAAATGGCTAGATGGGGCAGATGGTTAATAGACTGGTTTAGGAAAGAGAGATAAAGGTCTGGCCTGGGACTGCCACTAGCATGGGCAGGAAAGGAGGGCATTGAAAGACGCTTCTTAGGAAGGATACTGAGGACTTGGATGATTTGATGTTGGACCCGAGAAGAGGAAAGTACAGAGTCATAGAAAATGTTAACAGAAAATATTTACCTCTGTAGACACCTGCTTGCATTTTACGGAATGTGGCAGTCAAGTATGTGGATTTGAGTGGGCTTAGTTTGAATTCTGGCTTTGTCTCTGAGGAGTTGATCTGGTTACCTCTCTGTGCCTCAGCTTCCTTGTCTGTAAAATGGGGATAATTATATTTCCTTCTTAGGTTGTAAAGATTTTGAATTAATATATACGGGGTTCCTGACATATAGTAGGTGCTGAGTAACTACTGGTTGAATGGATAATGTTCCAAGGATTACATCACAATAAATGGAAGAAACAGGATCTGAATTTGTTTGTCCAACTCTACCACATTGCCCCCATGTTCCAGAGTCAGCCTTTCTCACGTGTCTCCTTCATTGTGTAGGCCTATTCTACTGGATCAGTTAGCTGTCACTCGGCATCAAGCCCACAATCAGATTGCATGGTCCTGGCATTCCACAGCCTGGCACACTCCAGATTGCCTGCCTCAAGTCTGTGTAGACTGTCTCCCATAACCCACCTCCCATTCTCCACCTCTGAGCTTCATGGAGGGCCCACCAAGCCACCTACCACCTCTGTGACAGCTGCCCACCCCTCATGATTTGGCTGATGTCACTGCCTTGGCGAAGGGATTCTGGACTACTACAGACCACTGCTGTCTAGCTGCCTTTTTGGGTCCCTTGCTGCACTGATGACCTGCACCTCACTTCTTTATGCTTGGCCAGATAACATCTCAGAATGTTCTGTAATGACTTCAAACATATTTATCTTACCTGCAAAAATGAATCACAGTTCAATAAAGGTCCTTGGCAACCTTTATTATCTTCCCAGGCCCCTCTCAGTGCTAGGTGCTCAGTAAATAGGTAACTGAATGCTTAAAGAATGGAATTAGAAGCAGGAATTGTGGTGACTGAGGTGGAGTTGCCAGTATTTCAGGTCCCCATCTCACACCTGGACTGTGTCACCAGCCTCTTTAACTGGTCTGTCCCTGATCTACGCTTAGGCCATGCTGTCACTGGCACAGTCTTCATCCAGCCTTTTCATGGAAAGCTCAAGCTTCAGCCTCTCTGCCAGCCTACAATTAGGAACTCTTCCGTGCAGCCTGAAGGGCTCTCTGCAACCTGATCCTTGCCTGCCTCTTTCATCTTATCTGCTGGCACTCCATTCTGCACACCCTGTCCTCCTTGCAGTTCCCAGAATGTTCTCTGTGCCTTTCCTGGCTGACTTCTGCGGAAGCCCTGCTGGAACCCACCTGGCAGGCTCAGGCTCTTCCTTGTCACTTCCTCTAAGACCTCAGCAAGCAGAGTAAGTTGCTTCCTTCTCCTAGCTCCACCCACCACCCTTTGTTCCTCTGCTGTTTTTCTTGCAGGCCCTAGGATTGGTTTGTTTACCTGTCTGCCTTCCTGGGCAGACTGCAGCTCCTTGAGGGCAGGGCCATCTTTCTGTGCCTTCTTTCCTGTGGATATGCTGTGTGCACACAGCCCAGGATGCCTGTTGATCATATAAACGCTACTTTTGTCAAGTAACAAAGGTCACTGCTCCTCACACTAGAGGAGAGCTTGCTGCTTTTGTGTGCCTTGACAGATTTTTCCTTCAAACTATATGAATTATATTGCAAATTGACAATGATGAGTCATATCTCAACAAGGGTGAAATTCAAAAACGCAAAGCCTCCACTACTGGAATAGGAAGCCAAGTCTAGCCCTTCACTGAATCCGCCTGGCGGGTCTCAAACACAGGGAGTGGGAGGGACCCTCTGCCCGGTGGGCAGGTGATTTATTGGCTGGGAAGCTTCCGTGGTGATTTACTTGTGAAGCGGCGCCCTAGGAAGTGCAGGCTAATGCCTGGGCCTGGAGGGAGCTGCCGCCCACAATCGCGGGCCGGAAGGGACCGCGAGGGGGTGGCATTGGGGCCAGCCCCCAGTTTCGCTGCCGAGGTGGGGCGGGGGCGGAGGGCGTGCGGCCGCCGTGCTGCCAGCCTCGTCCATCCGGAGTGTGGGCTGGAGACCCAGCAGCCTGGGAAGGGCCCCAGCCCCATGGGCGCCCTCTCCCCGCGCTCGCCGCGGTAGGGAGGAAGTTTCTGTGCTTTGCTGCCTTGATGTTCTCTTGTCCGGAAGGAGGACACAGATTCCAGCACCTGGGGCCCTGGAGGCTCCGGGTGTCGGCCTGGGGGCGGGTCCGGGTCTGGAGCGAGGGGCCCGGGCAGGCGGGCGGGAGTGCGGCGGCGATCCAGGCCGCCTTTTGCAGCCGCCCGCGGCCGCGCCGGTCTCTGCGCGCGGCGCTCCTGCCTCCTCCCCCGTCGGCGGCGGCCCCAGCTCCGCGCCCCCCGCGCCCCGCGCCGCGCGGCCCCGCCGCGGTCACACGCTGAGCCGCCCGCGGCCGCCTCCGCCCTGTGCTTTGTGGAGCCGGAACCCAGTGACAGGCGGCGGCCTCTCGCCGCCCCGGACCCGGGCGCTTACCTGTGGCTGCTGGGGTCGGCGCGCAGGACCAGGCTGGGAGCCCTGAGGTGGGGGCTTGGAGCCGGGAGCTGCCCCGACCGGGGCGGGGAGGGGTGCTCGGGAGGCATGGGACAAAGTGAAAGTCTCTGGGCTGGGGTTGGGGACGAGTCTGAGACTGCTGTGAAAATGGAGCAGGGGGGCAGCAAGGGGCGTCGGGAGGGCAGAAGGGGTGCTAGTTATTCTCTGGTGGCTTGGAGTGGCATTTAGTGACGAATGGCGGGGCAGGCTGGCTGGGATTCGGGTTCCCGGTGGGCTTCTGCGATACCGGTGCCTCCTGGCGAATTCCTTGGATTAAGGAAAGCGGCCTTTTAACCCCCTAGGGTTCCCTTCGGGAGACGAGTCACCAGGTTTTTCTATTCCCCCTTTCTAATCGACACTTCTGGGAAGCTTGGTTCTCAGGTGGGAGAGCAGTTGTGTTTTATTAAAACATGGAGCATGTTTATTTTTACCTTCGTGCACCAGAATGTGCCTGGTGGCAGAGGGAACAGATTGCTTCTTAGTCCCAGACGCAGGACGTCCTTCTCTTGCACGCGCTGGCCCGCTTGGTGGGTGGGATTGGGGTTCTGGTGAAGGTATTCGGGGCCTGCTCTGGCCAGTGGGTCTCAGCTGAGCTGCTGACATTCTCTCCCAGCCTCGTCAGTATTCCCTAGCTGAGAGTTTTTTTGTGTGGTTGTTATTCTGCTGATTGTAGATATCTTTGCTTTGCTGACATCCTGTTTTGTTTTTGGTTTTTACATCCCATTTGTTTCTTTTTATCACAGAAACGCTTCGTTAAGGGACTCAGGCAGTACGGGAAGAACTTCTTCAGAATTAGAAAGGAGCTGCTTCCCAATAAGGAAACAGTGAGTACAATTGGACTTTATGTAACTTGATTTTTCCTCTTTGCTCCTGCTGGTTCTCCACATTTGATCTTATGAAATGGTTTCCTTTAACCCTGCGCTGTGCTCAGTCTCGGGCTGGCCTCCAGAATTCTCTCGGTTTTACTCCCTGACTTTTAATTTGAGTTCATGATTTTAGATAGTAAAGTGACAGATTATGCTTATCCGCCTGAAGAACATAGACTTCTGTAGTAACTCTAAGAACAGAAAGGTCTTTGGGAACAGAGGGTGAGTTGTGGGGGAGGGATTGTTGGAGAGTTAACATCTAATTTTAAAACACAGTGGCTGAAATAGGAAATAGCATTTATCACTAGTTTGAGTTTGGTAATTGGCAGAAGTCATCAAACCAGAGGTTTGTAGCTTATTGTACTTTGAGTTCTGTGGAGATTTTTTCCATTTTTAAATGTTACTCTGTTTTGAAGAGTAGTTTTTAACTCTTTAATATTCTAGCCCTAAAAGTTTGCACTTTCCACTGAACAGATACACAAGGGGATCTTATACATTGTCTAAAAGGAGCTTTACAAAAAATTACCTTGTATTTCAAAAAGCTGAGGGGCAGAGCTGACAAATGCTCCCCATAAACATGAGATAGAAGGATTTGCTGAGGAAAATCCAGAGTGAAATTATATGAAGAGAATGCTGGGAAGGGGTTCATTCTCATTTCCCTATGGTTGCCTCCTTCCTCATCTCTTTCCCGTGGTGTTGAGGCAGGTGGGGAGAGAGTCTTCTCTCTGGCTAGGCCAAGGGATGGGGCAGATGGGATGGAGTTGGACCAGCCACTCCACTGTCTGAGGGCCGAGGGAGGACTCAGTAACCAGAAACCCTCTTCAGGACTTTGGGAGGAGTCATCCAAGTTTAATCTGCCTAGACGTTGACTTATTGCAGTGCCTGAGTGGAGCTGGGAGATGGATGGAAGAATATCTACTAGAAAAGTGGGGCTGAGGAGAATTTGGTGTTTTTTTGGCTTAGTTTTTAAATTGGGTGCTGTTACTGATTTCCTCTTGCTTAATTCTGTCTTTTTAAAAATGAGCTGTTTTTCTGGACACTTTCAGTATATAGTACCTCAAGAACAATGATAACTCATGGGGAAGAAAAGTTTTGTGATTTCAGGTATAGTCTTGTATGTATAAATGGATGATTTGTATCAGTCAATGACAAATTTATTATGCATCTCACGTGCTAGGATGGATCATATTGAGAATGGTAAAAAACAGGAAAACCTGTTTATAAACATTAAACTAAGATGTATTATGAAGCCAATTATATAATCAACGTATTTCTTACCCTTCCCAGAACCGGTTATATAGTTATTTAATATGGAATATTGAAATACATATTTTAAGTTTTTTGGGTAATTCAATGATTTGAAGTTTGATATGATTAAAAATTAAAATGCCTTTGCCTGAGGTTAGGTTTGGTTTGGCTCAGTAAAAAAGAGATCGGTGAGTAGATTTCCCCTGAATAGGTGATTGTCCAGACTGTAGCCTCTCAACTCAGGTTGTCTCTGCTCTGCTAAAAGTTGCAAACCATGAAGAATTTAATACAGAAATCTCTTGACAGTTATTTTAATCTTTCTGTTTTAAAAAGTAAACTCATAATTGCAAGATTAAGCATTACATCTAAAACCTAGCACTTGGCATTTGGAAATGCTGGTAATTTTATATAGTGTTTTATCTCCGTAGTGGAAGCAGATGTGAGTAACCTTTAACACTAGGAAGGCTCTTTCACTGTTTTTCTTTTTGCTCTTGATTGTCCCTTCTTATTGATGATGTGTGATTCAGTAAATAATCAGCATTTTTTCTCCTTTAGAGACGTTCTCAGTACACCAACCTTTTGAGCTAGTTCTCTGGTTATTTTTTCCAGCAGCCTCTTTCCTGAGACCTTTCTCCATCACTCCTCCACCTTCACAGTTTCCCACCCTGTAGCTCTTCTCCCTTCTCTGACACTCAACAGTTTTCCTATTTTCAAACTCTTCATCAGTCACCATCATCAGAACAAATGAGAGAGTTGTTTGCAGCAATGGAGGATTTATTGTTCCTGACATTAGCTAAACATTCATAGTGTCCTTGCTGTCTTTTGCATTGCAGTGGAGGAGTTTGGTAGTAGGTTAAATCTGTAAGTATTACAATGAACTGGGAGAGGCACTCATCTTGTATTTTCTTATTCTCTCTAGTTATCAACATAGCCAAGCTAATCATTCACAGCCCACAAGGAGAGGAGGGCAGAGGTCATTTTTTACTTTTTACTGCAGAAGATAAGATTTGCATGTACCGGTGTTCTTGGTTCAAAACTTGCTGGGTAGAATTCTTATGATCATGCCCCTTTTTACAGTAGAGCCCTCTTATTATGTAGATACTTTTCACATTCTCTTTCTCTCTTTTTTTTTTAATGGGACAAGATCTAGCTGTGTTGCCCTTGCTGGTCTCAAACTCCTGGGCTCAAGTGATCCTCCCCCAAATAGCTGGCATCATAGGTGCACGCTACTATGCCTGGCTTACATTTTCTTCTGTCTACAAGAATTATTAACTCATTTCTTTGCCATTCTCAAGTGACTTGAAACATCAGAAGGGTGTCAGCATCCAGAAGAACATGGCTGATTGGGCGTTGATACGAAGGTCAGCAGACCTGTGTTCTATTCTTGGCCTTACTGGTAACTATAGTACTTGATGATCTCCTTTTAACTGTGCAGTCTGCTTTGAGCTGTTCTTTGGAAAGCCTGGGTCAAATCTTGACAACACTGGGAAGTTATTTTCTGTAAAATGGTGTTTCTTTCCTTGTGAATTTTGTAGGTGCTGCGGTCTTTATAAAATGCCTGTACATGATTACTTATTGCAGTGCCTGAGAATGAAGTGATGATTCTTGCCTCCTCTGCGCTCTGGGACCTTAGGCAGATTATTCATCCCCTCTGTCCTTTAATTTCTGTGTTTGTAAAATAGGGTAATAATTCCTACCCCTTGGATTATTTTGAGAATTTAAATGAGCTAATGTATGTAAGGAATGCATAAAAATACTTGGAAATGATTGTTCTTCCTGTCTACATTAAATACTGCATAAGGTAGCTAAATGCTTTGAAGAGTATAGGATGACTTTCTGCTTGTAAATATGCTGAGCCTGTATAAAAAGAAATTATCTGATTTTCATTAATCTGTCTTGCCAAAAACTCTTAATTGAAAAAACCAGGAGCAGGTGGAGGGGACACCTAGTTAACTTCTATCTCAAAGCTTTGTTGACTCCCATTACCAGTTCATTCATGCGGTTATGGCAGAGAAGGGTTCCTGGTGGGCATAGACATAAACAGCTTTCCTAGCTCTTTTGGTTTCTGGTGTTTATTACATAGGAGCTAAATCTGGCTTTTCTGTGAACACTGCTGCCCACTGAAGTGGGAATAGTGGCTGTGATTGCGGAAAACCCAACTGTTTATAGAGGCTTAGTTGAATGGGTATTACGTGTTAACCTCAGGGTACCTAAGAGAATAACTGTCAAATCTTTTAGTATTGTGGTTGTGCAAATATCCTGTAGTTTATTATACTTTTCCCCATTCTCTTTTTACCTCCCCTCAATATGCTTATAAAGTATATAATTAGTGGGTGAAATGTAGTGAGGAATATGAGTGGAGCATTTCAGGTTCACCTTGGCTATGTACCTCTTCTCTCTCAAGCCACTGTTTGTCATAAACCACATCAGAGTCTTATGTCTTCGTATATTTGTACAAATCACAGAGCAATCTGGTCTCTGAACTTTTGGGAGGGCAGTGGAGAACTAGGCCTCTTGATTCAGCTTTGAGCCCTGCCACTTACTGTTGGGTAGGCAGATTACATGACCTTTGATGTTAAGGTAATGCCTGAAAAAATAAGAGACCTAATAGAGAATCGTAATGGATCATCCAAAAATAATTTTTTATTTGATTTGTCTGTACGTCACAGTCTTCTTCTAAATCATGAGGTTAATTTTCAGACAATGGTGACATATCTCTTCTCTGAGGACATGTCTGTTACTTGAACCAAAGACTTTTTGTGTCTGGCACCTGGATAATTGTCCCTTGAATCCTGGCCTTTGTTTATAGCTGTGTCTCCTATTACTTAGACAAATTCAGCTAGCACTGGATTAGAGTCCAGGAGCACTTCTTCAGTGACCTAGCATTGCTTGTCTCCGATGCAGCTAAGATTGGTGAGAAGACAATTTGATCTGCCCCAGCTTGGTAGTCAAGAGGTACTCTCAAAGTGTTAGTCTCTGGAGGGAGATGGAAGGTGAAAGGGGACATGCTTTGGCTATCTTTCTCATCTCTTTCCTTTTATTTTTGAGCACTTAGCCCAGTAAAGATTAAGCTCATGTCATTTGTAATCCCAGTTGGTGGTGCATTGATATTTACTATAGCAGAAACTCATTTTCATTCACTTCCCATTATCAGAACTAAATATTGCATATAGTTCAACTTTTTAAAGTTCTGGGTACCCACTGAGCACTACAATGGGTAGGGTATCTATAAAGAGAAGCAAGGTGCCATCCCTGCCCTGCAGGGAGCCAGCATGACATTTACATACCTGCCATGCTTGGTAGAATGTGCTGAGGGCCCTGGTGGGTGGAGGTTCAGGCCCCACAAAGTGAGCACAGAGGCTCCTAGAAGGCTAATTGGAGGGGTGGTGTTTCAACTGGGCTTTGAAAGAAGGATTCATTTTTCACAGGCCCTGGTTGGGAGGGTGGAGGAAAAGCAACTTTCCAGCCATAGGAAATACCATGAATAAAGGCACGGAGACAGAAAATTGTAAAACATGCCCAGCAAGAACACGAGTGTGGTTGGAGAGGAGGTTGCATAAGCAGGTGCAGTAGAACTTGGGCCCACATTATAGCTTGAGGGTAGCTTTTGAGGGACCTTGAACTCCCTCCAAAGAATGTGTATGGGTGAGTGTGAGGATTTAAGGCTTTTAAGAAGAGAAGTGAGACCTGTGCTACCGAGGTATGTATAGGATGGGGCCAAAGAGGAGGCTCTTCTCATAATTTAGTCTTGTAGGAAGACACATGGGGAGTTGAAAGTTAGTAGGAATGGAAGCCTGCCTTTTATCTTGATTTTTCTCTCCTGGAAATGTGTCACTGTTTGAATAGGACCAAGGGCCCAGTGAGAAGGCAGCCAGTTTTGATGTTTTTAACTTTGAGTGATGGGATGAAAGGTATTAAAGATTTAAATTTTTAATTTGAGAAATAACATGAAAATCAACCACCTTTCTTGGCCACATTTCTGGAATGAATTCTATTAAATATGTACATAACTGCTGGCTATTAACTGTAGTTTTTTCTTCAGGCAAAATGTCGTTTGCATAGACCATATTTCCGCAGCAGAGAATAAATACTATTGAGAAAGGGCTTTAAGACTGAGTAATCAAGATTCTGTTAATATTAAGAGGTTAAAAATGATTCTAGCATTCAATATGAGCTTCCAGCCTGAAGTTTTATTTAACTTCAGATTACAACCTTAGATAAACAATTTTCCTAGCCTCGTTAATCCTTAATCTAATGTTACATAACAAAGTATGGACTTGCTTAGTCAGTTGATGCTACTGAGAATGTACAAATGTGTCAGGGCCGCATACCAGTACATTAGAAGATGTCTGTTTTTAAACCTTGTCCATCTTGTACAAATGTCGTCTATCCTCACCACTCACATGTGCTCCTCTGGCCAGCACTCTCACCATCACTGTTAAATTTGAAGATTCTCAGGGCTCATCCTTGTCTCTTGAGCCAGAATCTGCATTTAACAGGCCCCCCAGAGGATTCCAAAGTACAGTAAATTTAGGAAGCCCCACTATTTACAGTAATGCAGACTTGCAGACGCATCATTCTTAAAATGATACTGTCTTTATTCTGTTCAAGTTATAAAGTGTTTCACTATTAGGGCTTGATTTTGTTTTTCTGATTATTGTAAACTATTTCAAACATATAGAAAAGTATCTGGGCTTATTTCCATTGTCAATAATAGGATTTTTTTTTTTTTTTTTTTGAGATGGGAGTCTTGCTCTGTTGCCCAGGCTGGAGTACAGCGGCACGATCTCAGCTCCCTGTCATCTCTACTTCCCAGGTTCCAGTGACTCTCCCTCCTCAGTCTCCTGAGTAGCTGAGAATACAGGTGCACGCCATCATGCCCTGCTAATTTTTGTATTTTTAGCAGAGATGGAGTTTCGCCATATTTGGCCAGGCTGGTCTTGAACTTCTGACCTCAAGTGATCCACCCAGCTCAGCCTCCCAAAGTGCTGGGATTACAGGTGTGAGCCACTGCGCCCAGCCAGGATTTCTTAATATAGTTTCTCTTCTCAATTCCCACTCCCATTTTTTTCCCTAGAAACATGATTGTAACTCCTGTCTTACTTTATACAAAAACTCTTGTTCTTCTCTTTATGATATGGCATGCAGTCATAGCATGTGAGTTAGACTATGCTAGACTCTCTTTCAGTTTCTAATAAGCCTTTTTATTTGGAAGGATGGCCTCCTTTTATTAATATGAAGTTTACATAGTCTTCAAAATTTAATACCACAGTGTTTTCAGGCATTGCTTTCTTTTACTTGCATTCCTTATATATGAAAAAGAAAGATAAGTTATTTGAGGGGCTGGCAAGATGGGTAAGAGGAGAGACATTTAAGTGCCATACTGTTTTTCTTAATAATTTGTGCTCACATAGATATAAACAGTTGGAATTTTCCATTTGAGGCGAAAGCGATTGCCAGTAGAAACAGGCACTGCGTTTTGGCAGCAAGTGTGTGATCCTATAGCTATTCCTGTGCTGAGAGTTCATTCCCATTAATATGAAGCAGAGGCTTGAATCTATTAATTCTGATAGTCCGAACTGTATGAATGTTTGACTGGGCAGTGGTCCAGTTTTAGTGAGGGTAATCTAAAAGAGACTGGCTGATAGTCCCTCATGTAAGTGAAGCAGTTAAGTAATTTGCATGTAAGAGACTTTTGGTGCTGAAGTTTGAAAGAAAAGGAGGTATTAAAAATGAGGTGACTTTTTAAACCAAGGACCTTGGATAGTTGCTGTTCGCAGTGTAAACAGCCTGACCTTGGCGTTTTCCTACATATGAAAACTAGTGGGAATGGCATAAGAATGCTTTAATTATATGAAGTGTATTACTTATAGAAACTGCACTCAAATGAAGTATGCCTGGGACTTTTAAAGTGTTAGAATTCAACAAAATGTTGTTTGCAAGGATCAGTAATTTATTTACTGCTGGTATTTGCTAACCTGCATTTCTTACGATTTGGCTGTGGTCTTGGTTGCCTGGACTTTTAAGCCTAAACTCCACTATTTTATTAGCTAGTAAAACAAGTGGAAAATTTTAATTGGTCTTTAGAAAGACTTTCAAGTTGTGGTTACATTCAATGGGTTTATCCACTTGGAGCTTATATTTTATATCATAGATTTTTTTTTTTTTAGCCTTGTTAGCCCTATGAGCCCATTCTGACTTTTAAAACTAGTTAGCTGATATTTTTAAAATATATCTATCTAGTCTGTTAGAAAACTGACATTAAAACTAAGTTTCAAAATGTATCTGAAATTAAAATCCTTGAATAAATAGTTCATTTTTAATCTTATTTGAAGCTATACCCTTGAGTAATGCTTAAGAAAATAGAATAAAAATTAATAGTATTGTTTTGAAAAGCAAAGCATTAACCTCAGTCTCAGTGCCAGCTGCTCAACATGGGAAAGGCATCCCCCCACCCTTAGTAAGATTTTTTTTCTGTCGTGTGTAATTTGAAAACCATTAATTGTGTTAGGTAAATAGGAAAAGCAAACAGGAGAAACCTTCCTTTGAGATACTGGAATTCTTTTAAGCTGAGTTTTCTGAGATGTTTAATTTTTCAATTAAGTTTCAGTATTAATAGCCCATGTTTCTGTCTCCTCCCTCCCCCACATTGGAAATATAATTCTTTGTTCTGCCGAAGTGTCTTAAATCCTTCTTCTGAATCCTCTCAATTTTGACATCATAATCCTCAGGATTTGACTATTGAAATGTCTAAACAATCCCAGGTGACAAAGTTAGGATTTTGGGGAAGCCTTCGGTAACCCCAGGCCTGTGCTGTCTAGGATGGGATGTCCGAGTTGAACAAGGGTGATTAGCTTCATGGCCCCTAGTGAAGGGCCAGGTGGGCCAGGGATCTTCTCTGAAAGGTACCTGAGTTCTCTCATTTCTTTTCTTTATTTTTATTTTTGAGATGGAGTTTCGCTCTTGTTGCCCAGGCTGGAGTGCAGTGGTGCAATCTCGGCTCACTGCAACCTCCGCCTACCAGATTCAAGCAGTTCTCCTGCCTCAGCCTCCAGTTTATTCAAGGAGTAGCTGGGATTACAGGCATGCGCCACCACACCTGGCTAATTTTGTGTTTTTGGCAGAGACAGGGTTTCTCCATGTTGGTCAGGCTAGTCTGGAACTCCCGACCTCAGGTGATTCACCCGCCTCGGCCTTCCGAAGTGCTTGGATCACAGGTGTGAGCTACCGCTCCTGGCTGGAGTTCCCTCATTTCTAAAGGTCTTGCTGGGGCTGCCTCTGCTCCTCACCAGGCTGGTTGCTGTTACACAAAGGGCCCATTTCATCTCTCTTAGCAGAGTTGTGTAGTGTTCCACCCTCTTAAAATTAAGATTTGGCTAGGTACAGTGGCTCATGCTGTCAGCACTTTGGGAGGATCACTTGAGCCAAGGAGTTCAAGTCTAGCCTAGGCAACATGGTGAAACTCCATCTCTACCAAAAAAAAAAAAAAAAATTAGCTGGGTATGGTGGTGCTGTAGTTCCAGCCACTCTGGAGGCCGAGGCAGGAGGGTCACCTGAGCCCAGGAGGTGGAGGCCGCAGTGAGCCGAGATCATGCCGCTACGCTCCAGCCTGGGCGACAGTGAGACTCTGCCTCAAAAAACAAAAAGCCCAGAAAGTTAAGATTTATTTCAGTCTTGGATTTGACTCGGATTCCTCTTTTCCATGCATTTTTATTGTGTACACATGTGTACATGAATGCGTATATGTATTTATATAGATTATAAAGCCTTCTGGGCAGGGACCTCATTTTAATACCTTTTTATGGTACCCTTAGAGTCCTGTAACAGGTCATACTTAAAATGTAATGTGTGTGTGTGTTCACACACGTATAAATAATGGGTTAGAAATACATTGTAACCCTAGGTAGATAATTATTGGTCCTAAGACATGAAAACTCCAAATTGTTTTTAAAGAAACATTTTGCTCATCTTTTGCTCTTCAGTGTGAGCAAAATCTGACAGACTGAAGGAAAAAAAATCCATCAACAGTCATAGGAAGCTTACAAAGCTGCAGAGATCTGGCAACACTAAAGCTCCTCCACCTGATCTGCTCTGATGCTCATTTTTAAGACCAGCTAGAAACCTGGATATCCCAGGCCTTAGACTTTGTGTAACAGACAGAAAACCCTTGTGAACCCTACTGTCCCAGGACAATGGGTCTAGGATTTGGGGTTCACTGTGACACACTGGTCCTTCCTGTTCTGTTTACTGTGCGCAGTAAATCAACTCTACTGTTGGCACAGCGGTTCTGTGTTCTAGAATATTTATAAGATTGAAATCCATTGTTTATTTTTCTCATCAGGTTTATTGAGCCAGTCAAGAATAAAATACTGTCTTAAGCAGTAGAGTAAAGCCATTAGCCAATTGCAGCTTGGCTTCAAAATAACCCCTAAAGGGTGTGCACATGAACCACACACATTCTGTATGTCCCACGTACATGTGTGTACTGGAGGGGAGAGCCAAGGGAGGTGGGGGAGCTTTAGTGTTGCCAGATCTCTGCAGCTTTGTAAGCATCCTATGACTGTTGATGGATTTTTTTTTTTCCTTTTAGTCTGTTAGTGAGTCATCATCATATGCCATTTTATTATCTTGAAAGCAGTCTGTGGAACTTTTTTATCCCATGTCTTTGCTGTATGAGTGAACCACCACTGAGAGTGTTGGAGGTAAAGTTAAGCTGGAGAATTTCTTTAGTGATGCTTTGCTTTTGCATTTGCAGCTGCTGCCATTGTCGCTTTCTTCCCATGTGCCAGAGGTGGATTTTTGTGATTGTTGTTTGGCAAGAAATATTAACTTGTGTGTGTTTGATTATTTTCAGGGCTGGAGCAGCGTCTGTCCGGCACCTTTGGGACGTGGTGATTATTGACTTAGGCACTGGGCTTCTAAGATCAGAACTTGGTTCTTCCCACAAGTGCTCTGTTTTGGAAATGTGCTAATGAGACACGTTGGATTAGGTCAGAGGTTTGTGGCCTTAAGTTGTCGAGGCAAGTGTTTTCATTTGGAGAGAATCTGCAATTTGTGGAACAATGGGAAGAATAATTAAGTTCTAAAGGAAACAGGCCCAATGAATCTGTATACATGGCTAGTTTCACAGAATAAAGCACAGAGCCAGTGAACTGAGGGCAAACTACACGTTTTGGATAATGTGAGGCTAAAAAGAACCCTAAACTTTTAAATGAATTTCGAAAAACCAAAATCTTTTAGTATATTTAATTTACTGGCTTAAGACTGTAAATATTATAGTTTTAATAGTTGTAGATCAGAAATTTAGGCGGGACTCAGCCAGTCGCTTGTTTTCATGTCGTGTGTCTAAAGCTCACTCTATAGTTATCAGCTGGTAGATGGGTTGGCCTGAAAGGTCCAAGTTAGCTTTCCTTATGTGTCTGCCACCTTATGGGAGACGGGTGGGAAGCTGGCTCATCTGGTACTATTCACCAGAATACTGGCATTTGCTTGTCCTCTGGGCTGAATTTGGTCATCAAAACTTGAAGTTCTAGCAGGGCATGGTAGCATGCTCCTTCTATAGTCCCAGCTATCTGGGAGGCTGAGGCAGGAGGATATCTTGAGTCCAGCCTGGGCAACCTAGCAAGACCCCATCTCTTAAAACAAAAACGTGAAGCTCTTATTTCTTTTGAGTAAATCTGTCAGGTGACTCAGAAGAAAAGTGCCTCTGTCCGTATTATTGCCACCAGATGAGTTAAAGGATATAAAGCTTGTTTATATAGTCATTTTGTATTTTTATTAAGATGACCATGTTTACAAATAGGAATAACCATTTTTCCAGTACATCTTAGACTCTAACAATAGTGTACTATTTTCTTTTGTACAGCACTATGTTCTAATTACTGTTTCTCCAAATGCTACATATCTTACTGGGCATGTCTATAAGTACTTACATTTGTTGCAACATTTTTCTGAAAATCTATTATTTGAGATGTTTAACTAGATAGTGTGAATGTAAAATGTTCTTAGTTTATTCCTAATACCAGTCAGTCATCAATCATTTACTGAGCTTACTGAGCATGGGGAGAAAATAGGGAGCTGTGGTTGTACTCCCTGGGGATGTCTGGCTGGCTGCTACAGTGCAAGCTGGAGGGAAACCAAGTGCCCAACAGTATAGAATGGACATTAACTGCAATGGAAGGATGAGGGCTTAGGGAGCCTTGGGCATCCTGGAAGATGTACACTTGGGGCTTGAAGCTCTTTGAAGGGTGGGTGTTTTAAATGTTAAAACTTATTTGAAATGCCTTGCTGAAGAAAGTTCTTGAAGTATCTTTCTTGTCCATTGAGGTATTTCCCACTATCTGAATCTTCTGCAGCATTCCTACAGAATAGGGACATCAACCCCTTTAAATGCAACCATTGTAGTTTTGGACAGTTTCATTATTCGGGCCACTTTGTTTTGTTAAGCCAAAATGGGCATCACTTCACCTTCCATACGTTATCCTGATCTTGTCCCTTGGAGATGCAGAAAATTATTGCCGTAACATCTTCCTCACGTGGGCCTGTGTAGTTGGCACACCCCCTGCCCGGGCTTCTAGCTACAGGCTGCTCAGGCCTCTGCTTCCTGCAACAGCCGTTCTGGGTGAGATCTTATGGACCTTTATTATTTGGCCCTCTGTAAAACCTGATGTCCTCAAAGAGGAGAAAGTGGCAACAATGGCCGCAGCCATGTTCCCCAGCCAGGGCAGCCCCCCTCCCCTGTCCAGCCCTCCATGACCCAGCAGGCAGGCAGGCAGGCATACATGTGTGTTAACTCAGCGCCTGCTGTGTGTGCATCGGCGCACAGTTCCTAGACTAACATAAAGTCACGTATATGTTTGTTTGTTCTGTAAGCATGTCTTTATCCCAGCTCTCATTTCCCACAATGAAAAAGCATTAATGTTCAGATTTAATAAAAAACATTGCCTGACTGAGTAGTGCATACCCAGACTAACCATTAATTACACCATTTCGACACTTAAAATGGACCTGAGCAAAGATTTCCAGTGCCAAAGCACAGCACAATCATGCATGAAATAGTAGGCTCTTAGCTCCTGAGAGAGGGACCATTAGCTGTGATCATGACCCCAGGCCCTCCCCAGGAACTTGTCCATGCTGATAATTTTAGCACCAGTTAATTTCTCAACCATTCCTACGTGTTTTGATAAACTGCGGCTAAAGATTAAGATAGCAGCCATTTAGCAGACATATGCCTTCGTGTGTGCTGCTTTTGTTTCAAATTAGCTGTTGAAAGCAAAGCTTGAATGACAGAGTTCTCCTTTCTGTCCCCTCATAAACAAAACTTGTGGAAATGAGCTGTTCACAGACTGACCTAGGAGCCCTGGATTTTAAGGTAAAATCATTGCTTTGGTATTTTCTGTCAGTTTTCCAAATTTTAGCACAGTTGGACTTTCTGCCTTTCACTGAGCCCTCCCCCTGCTCTATTCCTCTACCCCAAACAGTGCTGTTCACTGTAACTGCACCCTGACAGAAGTGTGGACATTTCTACTTTTCTCTCTGCTGCCTCATGTGGTTGTTAGAACAAGCAAATTCAGTCTGCATAGGTAGTACAGCTTTTCATTCTGTTTACTATTGCTGGATAATAGGAGAGCAAGGGCAGAAGGTATGGTAGATAGCTCAGCTTTACAACCATTGTCAGAGCTAAACATGAACCCTTAAGAATCTGGTTGGCCATTCCTCTTCTCAAACGTTGTACTCCCTCTGCTGGCTTTGAGACAACTGATGCTTCCTTAAGAAGCGTGAGGCTCTGCCTTCAGAACGGCAAGGTCTGTTTTCCCCAGGTCTGCAACTGTGTATGTTGCACACACAAAGAAGAGAATTCTTTCTAGCTGTGGGGAAATGATTTCAGTTCTTGGACAAGGAATAAATGTAAAAGAAACTCCTTTCTGATACCATTCTTCTACCTCACATCCTACCCCCAAATCATTGGAGGACATTTAGACTTGTTTCGGGTACCCCCAAACACAGCATTCTCTGGCATTTTATTCACTTCTACTTGTTTCTTTGACCACTACCCCCTTCCCCAAGCCCAGCCTCCACCTACCTACAGCACTCACGGCAGGAGTCATTTTTTATAGCACACATAACCTTTACACCAAAGGGAACCTGCATTGCTTATAACAAAATGAATCTCTTTTCTGCTTTTATTTTGAAAAGTCCTCCCTGTTGTTTAATGTGGAGGATATTCGTGCTGAAAGCCTGTTCCAAGTAGGCATTTGTGCATCCCAGAGGAACTTTTGATTTATTTCCTTAACTCTGCCCTCCTTTCTCTGTGGTTCAGAAACCTTTAATGATCTGTGAAACTCAGAGACTTCAGTGTGAAACAGTAGTCGTTTTAAGAACCCCTCCTACTATATAAAAGGCCTGCCAGTTTCCACATGCTGAGTTTTTGACTCCCTGAAAGGCTGACCTCTTACAAATTTTGGTTGTACAGCAGGGCATCCTGGGTTGGGGCCTTGATAATGCTTTTGTGAAATCTTTTTTCTTCCTCCTCTCGCTCTCTTTGAAAGTTGTAATGAAAATTCCGGGCTCTTGGCCAGCCTGTGGGATGGGATACAGTAGAAATGTTTCTGTTGCCCTTTGTTACTGCTTGGCTTTGATTAGGTTTATTTCCCGTAAGCTTGATTTTGCTAGCCCTCCCCCCTTCCCCCCTTTTTTAATGGCTGAGGAGGTTAACTTAGCCAAGGTTAAGCCTTTTACTATGCAAGCTGCTTCAACCTAGTAGAGTCACTGTACCAGGCATTTGTGGCAGAGAGAGAGACAAGGGGAAAGAGGAAACAATGTTTTCCCTCTGTGTTTGCACTTCTTCCTCCCAAGGCTGCCTTTTGCTTTTAACACCAGCGTTCATAGAAGGTAACAAGCTATATGCAAGCTGTGTTGGTTTCCCGTTTCTTCTACTCAGAATGTTCCAGGAAACCATTACACAACTTGTCTTGAGATTTTGTTAGTCAAGGTAAAAATCATGGTAGACCTCTCTTTGGGGTTTCTCCCAGGTAGAGGGTGAGGCCTTGAGAGCAGCAGTCAACGGTGACACCCCTTTGATCCTCCCTGTGGTTCTGTTTCAAAAGAAAGAAGCAGTTGCAGTTTAAAAAGATTTTTAAATGCTGCTTTGACCTTGTATTTGTAACTCTTTTGCCCTTACAATTGAGAACATTTTATGGACATCAGCTCAGCAGTCGTCCCCATAAGTCTGTGAGGGCTGTCAGTATCACTACACATGCCAGGTGGAGAAACTGAGGCACAGTGATACTAAAATTGGCACCCTCACAGGTCTTGTCCAGGTCATGGAGTGGGGATGAGCCAAGAACTAGGGCCTTAGAGGTAGGCTTCCCCCAAGGAAACTCTGTGATAAGTGCTTGCATTTGGGACAAAGTTTGCTTTTTATAGAAAAAAAAAAAGTGGGATTTTATTATCATAGAAATTCTTTATTCACAGTGGGATTCCTTGGCCAACTTACAGTGATAAAGTATAAATATATGTGCTTCTTTTGTATCCTCGAGCTGTTGAGATGCGGACTGTCTCATAAGGGAGCAAAAGGCACTGTGATGGAAGCCTCTGTTTGATCGGTGTCCTGGAATCTGCTCCATCCCCTTCTCTAGGCAGAAACATGGTTCTGCTTCCTTCTGGGTTAGGTCCTGGGATCCTATCACAGTTCTGTCACACAAAAAGAGAGTTCTGTAATGACCAGCACAGCTGTATCATTTCCAGGTTCTGTGCTAAAAAGGTGCAGATCACCAAACAGTTGGCCACTGAGAGAGCCTGTACCACAGAGGGTTTCCTAATGCTAATGCCTGCCCTGAGCACTGCAGACAGCACCTTCTGGACTTTGTCCTTTGTATTCATTAACTTTCCACTTATTTAACAGTTCCAGCCAGAGTTGGTCTTGATCTTTGATGAAGTAGATTTTTGAACCTGGGGTGTTTTGTTGTGGAGATGATTCAGGGCTTCGTGGCACATTTGTGGCAGGGTTCTTTTCACTCCTTCGACAAATTGATATGAACTCTGGACTCTCGCCTGGGCTGAAAATGTGCTCTAAAATTATATATGTATGTAGTACTTCTTGGGTGTTTTTTTTTTTTTTTTTTTTTTTTTTTAATACAGAATCTCACTCTGTTGCCCAGGCTGGAGTGCAGCAGCCCAATCTTGGCTCATTGCAACCTCTGCCTTGCCAGTTCAGGTAATTCTCCTGCCTTAGCCTCCTGAGTAGCTGAGATTACAGGCCTGCGCCACCACGCTCGGCTAAATTTTTTTTTTGTATTTTTAGTAGAGATGGGGTTTTCACCATGTTGATCCGGCTGGTCTTGATTACCTGATCTTGTGATCCACCCACCTTGGCCTCCTAAAGTGCTTGGTGGGATTGCAGTTGTGATCCACCACACCTTGCCACTGCTTAGGTTTTTTAATACTCTAACTGGACTAAATGGAATAGAATTCTCATTTCTCAACCTGTTCTAATTATTCTCAACTATTCTCCCTCTCACAAAAACACACACAGATACACACAAATTTATTTTATGTGTAACACTTGAATTTCATAAAGTTTGGGTTATTCTGTGCATAATTGTTTAAAAAATTATTTAGTTTAAAATAATTTTAAACTTTAAAGAATTTGCAAAAAGTGTATAAAACATTCCCATATATTCTTTACTCAGGTTCTGCAAGTATTAACACTTTATCACATTACTTTACCCCTCCTTTTTTGTGTGTTAGTGTGGGCCCCTGTGTGTGTGTGTGTGTGTGTGTGTGTTTTTCCCCCCACCTGGACCATTTGAGAGTAAGTTGCAGACCTGTTGCCCCTTTATTCCAAAAAAGTGCACCTTAAAAAAAAGTTACATTACTGCCTTCTCTTTAAAATATTAATCTGGCTGGGCACAGAGCATTGTGCCTATAATCCTAGCACTTCTGGAGGCCGAGGAGGGAGGATCACTTGAGCCCAGGAGTTCAAGACCAGTCTGGGCAACATGTTGAGACCCTATCTCTATAAAAATAAAAATAAAAAAATTAGCCAGGTGTAGTGCCACATGCCTGTAGTCATTTGAACCCAGGAGGTCGAGACTGTAATGAGCCGTGGTCACACCACTGCACTTCAGCCTAGGAAATAGAGTGAGACCCTGTCTTGATAAAAAAAAATTATTAATCTGGTGGATTGACTCACTTAGAATTCTACTACTACAGTTAAAAATCATAGTACACTTAAGTTTGGCTTTATAGTTGTTAGGAGGAAAGGGAAGGGGTGTGTTTTTAGTAATTTCTCCCCCCCCCTTAAAAACACAAAAAAATATACAGTAGAAAATTAAAATCAGTAATTCCATCAGTAAGAGATAGCCACTAATTAACATTTCAGCCCATATTCTTCGGACTGTTTCTAGGCATATATCAATAAATATTTTAAAATCCCGAAATGGCCTCATTCTGCTCTATAACCTAATTTTTTATTTTATTTTTATTTTATAAGTATTTAAAACTTATCTGTGCTTGATATTTTGCTTAAAGCATGTATCTATGGGGTCATTTTTGATGGTTCCATTTTTAAAAGATATAATGTTATTAACCAACTTCCAGTTTTGAACATTTAAATTCTTTTCAGTTTCTGGGGTATTTGCAGGGAGTTGGAGGTATCTGCTGTAAAAAAAAAAAAAAAATCTTAAGGAGTGACTTTGTCTTATCATTTGAGGCAGTTATTTATTTCCTTAAGATTCAGACCTATAAATATGTACTTAAAAGAGTGTGTGCATTTTTAAGGCCTTTGGTACCCAGTGTCTTGCGTCCTCCGGAGAGATTATATCGAGCACACTGCTACCAGCAGAGCCAGGCTCCCCGCCACTTGACTATCAGTTACTACTCTTTCAGTGTTTTCACTTAGCCTACAGTCTCCTTTTTCTTCGAAAACTTTGATACTTCAAAAAACACCTCTCCCACTCCCCCACCCACCCCATCCTCCAAAAAAGGAAACCCAAAAAACCAACATAGTTGCTGGTTTATCTAGAGGCAGAAGAATGGTACAGGGGCCAGGGGCTTCATCTCTGCAGCTTTGGCAATAGTTTGGTGACAACTGGGGCTGATTGCCATTCTCAAGGAGGGTGGGGTGAGAAGCCAAGCTTTCAGAACTGTGCTCTGTATCCTCCATGTCACCTCACCCAGAGCAGCCTTCCCCTGGCCCTGACACAGTCGACACCAGTCTGCTGCCGTTTAGCCTACCCTTGTAAGTAGCTGTGTGGATTGTCCGCCCTGGTGTGCTTTTACTGTGGTTTTGGGTTGCCCAGGGACCCTTCTTCCCTCTCACTTTCACACCTGTTAATCAAGAGGTAGTTCAATCTAGTCAACAGTTACTGTGGGAGAGGGAGCTAAATACTAGTAATCTCGGATTAGAATCTATGGGACACTGCTTTAAAAAACCTAGGATGATTTGAAATTAAAAGCTAAGATTTTGGCCAGGCTCACACCTGTAATCTCAGCACGTTGGGAGGCTGAGGTAGGAGGATCACTTGAGGCAAGGGGTCTGAGACCAGCCTGAGCAACACAGTGAGACTCCGACTCTATTTAAAAAAAAAAAAAAAAAAAAGCGAAGATTTGCGGGGCGAAGTGGCTCATGCCGGTAAACCCAGCACTTTGGAAGGCCAAGGCGGACAGATCACGAGGTCAGGAGTTCAAGACCAGCCTGACCAATGTGGTGAAATCCCCATCTCTACTAAAAAATAGAAGATTCGCTGGGTATGGTGGCGCGCATCTGTAATCTCAGCTACTCAAGAGGCTGAGGCAGGAGAATCACTTGAACCCAGGAGCCGAGATCACACCACTGTACTCCAGCCTGGGAGACAGAGCCAAGATTATGTCTCAAAAAAAAAAAAAAAAACAAAAAACAAACAAAAAAGCTAAGATTTTTATTAAGGATAATAGAAAAAGAATAACCACAAAAGAAAGCAGTTTTTAAAAAGGAAACAAGGTAATAGCAGATACTCATGAAATAAGAGGAAAAAATGAGATGATCCACATTAAATCAAAAGCTGATTATATGAAAATACCAATATAGGCTGGGCGCGGTGGCTGATGCCTGTAATCCCAGCACTTTAAGAGGCCAAAGTGGGAGGATCACTTGAGGTCAGGCATTCGAGACCAGCCTGACCAACATGGTGAAACCCTGTCTCTACTAAAAATACAAAAATTAGCTGGGCATGGTGGTGGGTGCCCATAATCCCAGATGCTCAGGAGGCTGAGGCAAGAGAATCACTTGAACCTGGGAGGTGGGAAAAAAATAGAAAATATGAATATGCTACAGCAAGATTGAACTTGAAAACAAAAGAGGACAAGTAAACAGTATTAGAAACAAAGAACCAGTGCAGGTAGCCAGAGAGAATTTTTACACAAAGCCACACATATTATAAGGGCTACTGTGAAAAATTTTACAGTAGGAAATTTCGAAACAGGCAACAAAATTCTCAAAACTGACTCAAGAAAAGATATTCCAAATACACTAATAATTATTAAAGAAACTGCATCATTGGCTGGGTGCATGGCTCACACCTGTAATCCCAGCACTTTGGAAGGCTGAGGCAGGTGGTTCACGAGGTCAGGAGTTCAAGACCAGCCTGACAAATATGGTGAAACCCCATGTCTACTAAAAATGTAAAAGATTAGCTGGGCATAGTGGTGCGCACCTGTAGTCTCAGCTACTTGGGGGAGGCTGAGACAGGAGAATCGCTTGAACCTGGGAGGCAGAGGTTTCAGTGAGTTGAAATCACGCCACTGCACTCCAGCCTGGTGACAGAGTGAGACTCCATCTCAAAAAAAGGAACTGGATCATTGGTTTAAGTACCTCTTTCCCATCACCAGCCCCAGGCAGTTTTACAGGTGAATGTCCCAATATTTAATCAACAAATAAATCTTTAAGCCTTTAAGCTATTTCTCGGAGAGTAGGAAAAGAAGGCAAGCCTCACAACTTTTTATAAAAGGCTAAATTTAACTTTGATCTCAGAACCATATAAATAAGTTCTAAGAAGAAAACATTTTTTTTGTAGGCCAATCTCTCACTTCACTAAGAGAAACATAAAACGTCTTAAGTGGAATATTACCAAAGTGAACCCAGCAGTGTATAAAAAATACTACATGGTGACCAAGTAGGATTTATCCCAGGAATGCTAAGATAGTTTACCATGAGAGACTCTAACCTTGTGTTCCAGCTGTTGCATGTCATACCACCCCAAAAAGATATAAAACAACTTCTTTGTTCTGTTTATGGATTCCATGGTTCAGGAATTTTGAATAGGGCAGTAAGGGTATCTTATCTTTGTGCCATGATTTCTGGGGCCTCAGCTGGAAAGACACAAATGGCTGGGTGTGACATAAACAGCTGTGATCTTCTTTACTCACATGTCTGCACCTGGCTGTGATGGTGAGTCTGAGGCTGGGCTCATCTGGAATAGTCACCTGGCATACCTATACTTGGCCACTGCATTTGGCTTGGGCTTCTCACAACATGATGGTTGACTGCATTCTGTGGCCATTTCTGACCTAGCCTTAGGAGTTACACAGCATCATTGCTACTGTGTTGTATTGTTTACAAAGCAGTCACTAAGTCCAGTTCACATTCAGGGGAAGGGCAAGTAGGCTGCTTTTTTTTTTTTTTTTTTTTGGAGACGGGGTTTTAATGTCATTTAGGCTAGAGTGCAGTGGTACAATCACAGCTCACTGCAACCTTGACTTCCCAGGCTCAAGCAGTGGTCCCACCTCAGTCTCCCAAGTAGCTGAGATTACAGATGCATGATGCCATGCCTGGCTAATATTTTTATTTTTTGTAGAAATTGGGTCTCTCTGTGTTGCCCAGGCTGGCCTCAAATTTCTGGGCTCAAGTGTTCCTATCTCAGCCTCTCCAGGTGCTGGGATTATAGGCATGAGCCATTGCACTTGATTATAGACCCCATATTTATTTATTTATTTTGGGACAGGGTCTCACTTTGTCGCCCAGGCTAGTGTGCAGTGGCAGGATCTTGGCTTACTGCAACCTCTGCCTCCCGGGTTCAAGCGATTCGCCCACCTTGAGCTATGGAAGACCCATCTTTTGATGGGGAGTGACAAGGTCACATTAAAGAGTATGTGAGGTGGGAAATACTGTTTAGGCTGTCTTTGGAAATGCAGTTTGCCATGTAATAGAACTCACTGAGAAAGAAGTGCATTTGTTTCCATAGTTGCATAAAGTTCAGTCAGTGAAATGCAGTGTTCTTTGTAATGATGACTTATAGCAGATTAGGAATGACAGGACATGTCCTTAATCTGAAAAAGAATAACTTTCAAAAACTATACTAAGTGTCTCATATGTATGTGCATATGTGTATATATATATGTACTTTTTTTGAGACAGAATCTCACTCTGTCACAGGGCTGGAATGCAGCAGTGCAATCATGGCTCACTGCAGCCTCGACTTCCTGGGCTCCAGTGTTCCTCCCACTTCAGCCTCCTATTTGGGACTACAGGCGCACCCTATCACATCTGGATAATTTTTTTTTTTTTTTTAATTTAGAGATCGTGTTTCACCATGTTACCCAGGGTGGTCTTGAACTCCTGGACTCAAGCGATCCTCTTGCCTCACCCTCCCAAAGACCTTGGACTACAGGCTTGAGCCACACACCTAGCCTCTAAGCATCATATTTAATGATGAAACTGTCAGTTGTTTACTGAAAATAAAGAGCAAAATAAGATTGCCTACTGTCATCACTAATATTATTAGACTCTACTCAGATTTCTATATAACACAATTGGACAAAGACCCTATATATGTGCATTTATATAAAAGTATATAAATATATATGGCCAGGCGAGGTGACTCACTCCTATAATCTCAGTGCTTTGGGAGGCCAAAGAGGGAAGATCACTTGAGGCCAAAATTTCAAGACCAACCTGGGGGACATAGAAAGACCCCATTTCTACAAAAAATAAAAATACTAGCTGGCCATGGTGGCATGGGCCTGTGGTCTACTTGGGAGGCTGAAGTGGGAGAATTGCTTGACCCCAGGAGTTCAAGGTTATAGTGAGCTGTGATCATACCTCAGCACTCCAGTCTGGGTAACAGAGCATGACCTTGTCTCTGGAAAAAAAAGAAAAACTATAATATATATGTATACACACAGACACACAAATACCCGCACAAATATATATGACACAGGAATGAAAAGGAAGAGACAAAATGATTTGTAGATGATACGTTTAACCACATTAAAAAGGAAGAGAATTAGTAGAACAAATGAAAATATAGAAAATTTTTACAGTTAAAGGATGTTTAAAAAATCGATAGTGTTTCTATGGGCCACCAAAAACAAAGTAGAAAATGTAGTATGTTAAAAATACTGAGCCAAACACAGTGGAATGACCTTGTAGTTGCAGCTGGAGGTCTGAGGCGGGATTATCTGGAGGCTGAGGTGGAAATATCTAGAGGCTGAGGCAGGAATATCGCCTGGGCCCAGGAGTTGGAGTCCAGCCTGAATGACATAGTGAGACTCCGTCTCTTAAAAAAGAAAATGCTGTTCACAGTGGCTACAGAAGCTATAAGATTCCTGGCAAGAAGTACAACAAATTATATGCAAATCTTTAATTAAAAAAAAGACATAATAAAATAATAAAAGACCTGAAAAAAGATATAGATAAGTGGGGAGGTGATATGCCAAAGTTAATGGAAAAAATACTCAACATTATAAAGACCCTTACTCTCTCATGACTATATAATTTCAATATTGTTTAAGTCAAAAATGTAACAGGTTTTTTTTAAATTTTTTTGTGGAACCAGCAGACTGGTGTGGTAGAATAAAGGTCCAAGAATAGCAAGAAAATTGAGTAAGGAACAAGGAAGATAGGCTTTGTCCAAATGAGATAAGACTTGTAAAGTTAGAGTAATTAAGACCTGGTGGTATTGATGCAAAGTAGACATCCGTGGAATGGAGACAGAACTATGTGATATCTGCAGGGAACTAGTGAATTATTCAGTAAATTGTTTAGGACCAATTGGCTTAGCTGGCATATGGGAACAAAATAAAATAAGATCATAACTTTCAGATAAGTTAAAGCCAGGAAAAACAAGACTTTAAAACTATAAGAAAATTGAACATTTTAATGTTCACTAAGTAAGGAAGGGTTTATAAGAAATAGTACAAAAAGTACAACTCAAAAAGTAAATGATAATATATTTATATTAAGACTTAAAACGTCTGTGTTTTATAGGAAATCATAAAGTGAGAAAAAAGTGACAGACGGAGAAAAGATATTTATAACATAACAGGATTAGTATCTAGAATGCATGAAGAACTTGTATAAATCTATAATAGACACAGCCAGTGCAATAGAAAAATGGGTAAAAGATAAGAACAGGCAGTTTTATCTGAGAAAATCTAAAAAAAAGTCTGGAAAGTTGTATAGCCTAACTAACAAACAGGGAACTGCCAATTAAAATGTACATATTACTTCACACCCATTATATTTTCAGAAAGTTTCTCAGTTCTAAGTAGAAATGAGCTTATTGAGAAACGGACTTCATCGTTGTGCCTGTTTCTTGTTGAGACATGAAGTAAAAATCACATATATCTGTAAAAATAGCAAATGATTTGTAACAAGACCCTATGCTAGAGTCCATGGGGTTAGTGGATTGCATACTCAACTGGTCATCAGCGTCACCTGACAAAATTTATTTTTAAGCTGGGTATTTTCTGGTGATCTTCCAAATTTAGGGAGCTCCTCCCCGACTCTAGAGTTCAGTGAACACTTCACTGGGGAGTCAAAACATAAATATGCATAATAAATAATAAGAAAAAGGAAAAATTATTTAAGACTGTTAACAGATGTTAGAAGCACTATATGATTAACTGCCAAATAAATTGTAGAGATGCTCGTCGTTAAGAGAAGGGGATCTTATTTACACTGGGGTGGTCAAGACATACTTACTAGGCCTTGAGTGATGGGGAGAGGGTATGAACTAGCCCTGAGCAAAGCACACAGGACAGCAAAGCTATGGAAATTCATAAGCCACACTCAGTATGAACCCCCTTGCCTGGGAGTCAAGACCCTTTATATTATCGTCCAAATCAGCTTTTCCAAGCCCCTTCCGTGCTGCTTTTCTTTCTGCACTTCTGGCCCTAGCCAAACACTCAGGCTTCCTGTCTTCCATTTCTTCCTGCAGTTTTCTGCCCAGAATGCCTGCCCTTCTGTTACTCCATGTGGAAATGCTCTACAGTTTTAAACTTCATTTCCTTCATTAATCTTTCTCTGATCTGAAGAGGATATAACTGTCTCCTTTGAACATCCCCATAGAACAACATGCCTCCCTTAGGGCCGTTCTCTGGCTCTGCTTTGTCTTATATAATTATATATTTTTGGATTGAGCTCCCAAGGGCAAGGACTGTCTTACTCATATTATCTCCATTACAGTGCCTTGCACCTAGATGCTCAAGAAATATTTGTATCATTGAACTAAAGTTGAAAGTTGCAGTCAATCTTTTTGAAGATTATTCTGGCATCAGTGTGAGTCAGAGAATAAAGAGCCTGAAATCGGAAAGGACAAATAACAGAAGGTCTTGGTCTCTGTGGGTGAGAATGGTGAGAGCCTGAAGTCAGGGGATGGTGCCCAGGAAGAACAGGAAAGATCAGAAGAGCCAGGAACTTATTGCCTATGGGGGAGGAAGTAACAATGGTCTAAGGAGCATGGATCCTCAAGTCTTAGAGAACTGAGGAGGCAGCAGGAAATAAACTGTAGCACAGTTGGGTTAGTACCATTTTGGTGACAGTTTCATGTGTTGTTGTTATTGTTTTTTACATTTTCCTGTGTGTATGTGATTTTGCTTGAGTTTTGGTAAATGTGATCAGAAAGGTTTTGTTTCCTGGTAGATTTCACAGAATGGTGGCTAAGCCAACAGAACTCGAAATTGGGTTCAAATCCCAGCTATTCTAATTCTCTAGGGGTTTGAGGTAAGTCTCTTAGATGCTGTAAAATTTAGATTCCTCAGTAATGAAATGGAAGCACAAGCAGAACCTCCCGCAGAGTCGTAGTGAACGTCAAATAAGGCAGCAGTGATTGAGCTCTTATTATGCACTAGATGCTGTTCTAAGCACTTGAACTTACTTAACCTTCATAGCATCTCCATGAGGCAAGTGGTGGTGTTGCTGTCACAGTACATGTGAAGAGAACGGAGGCAGAGAGGTTATGGTGACTTGCCCGAAGGACACGGAGTTCACACTGAATTGGGACTGAAACTTGGGCAGTGTGGCTGGCTGCAGAGCACACAGTCTTGGCTGCTGTGCTGTCACTGACTCAGTATCTGTCACATAGTAAACATTCCATTAGAATCAGCTTCTGCTTCTCCTCCCAGGGAAGACACACATTTTGCCCAAGATAACTGTCTCACTAGATGTATATACAGCCACCTGGTAGACTGGAAAGCACATTTGTGAGTGTTAGTTCCCATGGCCCTTTGGATTTTCCCTTACCTTTAAAATGCAAAGATGCTGTTGAAAGTGAATGAACTGACACTGTGGAGAAAGCATGGTATACCACCAAGAATGCCATTGTGAAAAAAGTTCATTTGGACTGCTTAATGGGGAGAAGGGGTCTCCTTTGGGGATGATGAAAGTGTTTTGGAATTAGATGTGAGGGCTGTGCACATAGTGGATGTATCAACTGCTTCTGAATTGTAAACTTACTAATTTTGTGTTTGATTTTACCTCAATAACAATTTTTTTCAAGTTAATTCAAGTTGGGCTTTACCTTTGGAAATACAATTACAGAGAGGAGTAGCAGGCAATACTTTCTGCTGTTAAAATTAAACTTGATTTATTAGACTGCTGACTGCTTTCGTTGTTATTCACATCTGAAAAGGAGATGAAAATCCTGCTTGTAGCTGAGCAGTCTTTAGAAGTCTGCTGCGTTCCTCTCAAATTCCATCACTCTAGTCAAGAGTAAGAGGATTTGATAATAGGGGACTGGTTTCCCTTGGCTCTGTGATAACTGGCGACTGGTTCTTTTTATGTGAGTTTTCATATACTTCACATTATGTCCATGTCACATTCTTTTTATGTGACACAGGCACTTTTTATGTGAGTTTTCGTATACTTCACATTATGTCCATGTCACATTCTTCAACTTTATCAGCTTTTGAATTTTAGCACGGACAACAAACTCCACATTGAATTCAGCTCGAGAAGATGGGATTCAAGTTTGTGCCACACAGAATGGACCCTAAGTGATAGCATGCAGCCCCTTTCCACTTTCCTGATGCTAAGTACAGGAGAATTAACATAGATTGCCAAGAGATGATCTCTGACCAGTTCTGTGCCTTCTCATTTGTCATTAAGCCTCTTAGCACTGGCTTGAAGGCTTTTGCTAATGTTCCTTGGGGGACAGGTCTTTCTCTGGAATCCGTTAAAGTTGGATAGTTAATGGAATGGCTGTTCTTCAAGCACAGAGAGAGGGGTGGTGTCCCCTATGCCTTTACAGAGCAGAATGATAATAATAGAATGGGTCCTTTTTCCAGTATTCCTTCTCAGATTTGTGCTCCCATGTTCCTTGGACACTCTAACTGGCTAATTCTCTGCAAACATCACAACTCAGCCATGGAGCCTCTCATTCTTCCTCCTGTGCCCCCACTGCAAGCCTTCATTGCAAGGTGGTTTTTTTTGTTTCCTCTCCCCACTTAGAAGCACAGGTGTCTTACATTCCCACAAAAGAATTTAGGAAATTAACCTCTTTACAAAAAGATCCACACAAGTTTGACATTGCTTTTTCAAAGCACCTTGTTCGCAGTTGCCCTTCTAGGTCAAGCTCCTTTTTTCTTCCTACTCCAGCTTCAAATATATCCAGATGCCTGCACAGCTGAGCAGGAGAGGTTCCTTTTATTCCTAAACTGGTAATGCAAACAAGACCAAAGAGGAAATTGCACATTCTTTTTTTTATTTTTTATTTTTTTTTTTTTGAGACGGAGCCTTGCTCTGTCACCCAGGCTAGAGTACAGTGGTGCAATTTCAGCTTACTGCAACCTCTGCCTCCCAGGTTCAAGCAATTCTCTTGCCTCAGCCTCCTAAGTAGCTGGGACTACAGACATGCGCCACCACGCCCTCTAATTTTTTATATTTTTAGTACAGATGGGCTTTCACCATATTGGCCAGGCTGGTCTTTTACTCCTGACCTCGTGATCCACCTGCCTCGGCCTCCCAAAGTGCTGGGATTATAGGTGTGAGCCATTGTGCCTGGCCTGGAAATTGCTTATTCTTTGGTATTATTATTTTTAGTTTCCTAATACTTGATTTATTCTGTGGGGAGGAGAAGGGAATGTACAGTATCTTACTACAGGAAATATTAGACACCTTATCCGAAAGTTTAGTAAGAAACTTGCCTCATTGAATGCTTTTGGGCTGTTTGGCCCTTAAAATATGTTTTATTTTTTATTTTATTTACATCTATGTACTCAGTCACTCAACAGACATTTGAGTTTCTGTGGAAAAGACATTTAGATAGAAGCTGAGGATATAGAAATGAGTAATACAGTTTCTCTACCCTTAAAAATATTAATCATCTGCTAAAAAATGCATACAAAAACCAAGTGTAACTATGGTAAGTGCTTCATAGAGATATAATATATGCACTTGTATGTAATGAGTTTTCTGGTTTACAGAGCAAGTTAACATTTTTATTTTCTTTGGATAACAATCTTCTGAAGCAATTGGGTGACTCTGGCTGAGAGTTGGGACTCAGCCTTTGTGGACTGTCACTTTGTTCTTGCTCATTCCTCCTCTCCAGCACTGAGTGATGTGGGATTCCATGACTAAGTTTGTTCTCTCTTTAATAGCTTCTTCCATCTTAAGTTAAATTACTGGAAAATGGAAATGTGTGTGAATTATTTTTCCACTCCCTCTGTCCTTGGACAAATTACTTGATCTCTTGGTACTTTAGTTTTCTCATCTATAAAGTGGTGATCACACTATCTGCTTCCCTCGACAGCAGCGAGGATTAACTGAGGGTTGATGGTCAGAATTATCTTGCCTGTATATAGTTGTCGAACCTCAAATATCTTAAGAATCTGAAAAGCAAAAAATATTTCTCTAAATTGTTTAATTTGGAATTGGGGGCAGTATATTTAGCACACTTTCAATCAAGATTTTGGTGAGGCTTTTTAATGGGGAAAGCTCTGTATAGTGTTATGTGTAAGATGAATTGTGTCAGTTTACGTTGGATTTTAGCTGTGTCCTACCTATGCAATTAGAGCACCTGAATTAGAAATTGAAAGTTGGGATTATAGAATGTTAAGAAATAGCAGCTAATTTGGTTTTCCCAAAGTGTAAGTCACCATCCTTCATCTTGTCTTTGTGGCCTCAGGGGCCCTTAGTGGAGAAATCAGGGATTTTTCCTGGGTTGTAGTGTAGAGGATTTTGCAGTGTTTTAAGTTCCCAGGTGGAGATTGGAAGTGACCAGGCTTCATGGTGAAATCCTGGGCCTTGAGCCTTTATTATCTGAAACTTCTAATTGCCCTTCAAATTACGAACAAAAAAGGAAGTGTTAAAAGGTATTTTTACATTTTAATATATTTTCTTAGCTATATTTTCAACTCCAGTTTATATGGTTTTTACTTTTACCTGGACACTAGTAATCCATAGTTGATTTGATGCCTTTAAACCTTAATTCATGTAAATTGTCTCTGCTTTATGTAGTTGCCCAGTTCTGGATGCATCAGAGTTGAGGGTTGTTATTTCATCTTTCCTATGCTATTCAAATTATATTGATAATAGAAATAACCAGAAATGGACCTTGCCTGCGCTTGGGTCCATTTGTTGGGAGGTGCTCAGTATGCTTTATGAACACTGTGTATTATTATTAAAGCACCTTGACCTGTCAGGAACAGAAACCAGCCCCATTTTATGAGTAGAATTAAATGGGACATGGAAAGGGGGAGTGCTCACCCAGAGCAGTTTAGACTGAGTCAGCAAGAGAAAGGAGGATCCCCTAAGCCACTGCTCTTTGTCACGCTATGGTTCCAATCAGAAAAGCCCAGATGATGTGGATGCTATGGCTCCTGGCTTTGGGGCCCTGGTCACACAGACTACACCAAATAGGATACTGCATCTTACTTGGCATTTGTTACCCTTGATGGAGACGGAAATAAGAACTGTGAGCCATGAATAAGGTGTGAGCCATTGTGCCTGGCCTGGAAATTGCTCATTCTTTGGTATTATTATTTTTAGTTTCCTAAATTGATATTATTATTTTTAGTTACATTTGGATCTTTCTAGAGCATTTGGTGAACTGATGGAGCACAAGACTAAAAAAATTCACAGAAACATCTGGAAAGGTAAGATCAACTACTACAAAGTGTAGGACAGTATCTGGCAAAGTAGCCTCCTTCTTGATAGGTTGAGTCTTTGGGAACTTAGGGAGAAATCCCTGCAGAAGTCTTCTCTGAGCACTTTACTACTCCTTTAAGCCCACTACATTCTTCTCATACCGTCAGGATAAACTTTATCACAGGGTTTTGTTGCACATCTTCATTGGGTAGTATCTAACTATATTTTTGACCATCTCTACATAGTTTAGAATCCTTCCATTTTTCTGTAAGATAGAAACCCTTGAAAATGCCCCCAGAGATGGCACATTGTGTTCTCTGCAGCACTCTGTGTCGCTTGCATTGGTCAGAGGGCTGTTTCACAAAGAACTGAAACGTTCCTCACAAAAAAAGGATGACCCTCCTTTTTCCTCTCGAGGGCCATCCCCCCAAGAGCTGGTAATTTTCCAGGCGAGATGGCCCTCTTGATAGAAATGTTTCCAGCACAACCTTGCAGCAGATGTTTGCTCTGGTATGCTGGCGTAACAGATGCTGACCATAACTCTTGAGGGCCTCCGTGTCCCTCATAGGTGGACTCTACTGCTAGTCTGACTTATGCTTACTTCGGGGCCATAAGTAAGGCTGCTAGATGGAGTGGTGGCGGGGACATGTTGGCTGTGTTCAAAGCAGGTGTTTATGGTTGATAGGGAAGGGCAAGTGTTTTGTCTTTGCTGAATTTTTACAAAGCTAGCACTGAATAATGAGACCCAGGGGAGAGCAAGTTTTGTCTGAGCTTGTTTTTGTATATGTATTTCCATATCTATATATATAGATATTTTATGTTCATTTTCCAGGTTAGGTAGAAGTATGAGCATAAAAAGATTTTTTTAAAAAATGACTTTGTTAGATTTTGCTTTTTAAATTTTTTCAATTGTACATTTTATTTCTATTTCTTACAAATGCCCTCTGTGAGATTTTTCGTCTCAAGAATGAGTCATTAATCTGAAACCTCTTGAGCATGCACATGGCATTTTAGGTTATTTCTTCATGAGATAAGTTGCTATTAGATTTCCTCATACTCATTCATCTTACAAGCATTTACCGAAGATCTGTAGAACACTGAACATTTTGTGAGATGTGAGAAATGCAGCGATAAACAAAAGACATGTCCCTGGTTTCTGGAATTTTAATTCTGTGAACAAGACAGATTTGGTGAATAATTAGATATATAATTATAAATTATCATAAGTGCAATAATGGAAATCTACTGAATATTATGAGAAATTGTAGCAGTGGCACCTAACTTAAGAAAGGAATATCTGAAAATATTTCATTTCAGTTATGACCCCAGGGATGAGGAGGGAAGGACAAAATCAGAAGAGCCTCCCAGGCCAAGGGATCAGCCTATACAGAGGCCCTGGAGAAGGATGAGCTTGGAACTCAGGGGCAGCTAAAAAATAAGTGTAGCTGGAGCGTGTGGAGCAAAAAGATTGGAAAGGGGAAAAGCAGCAGTGATGGGGAGAGGTCAGATTGTGGTTGTGTGCTCCATGGCAGTAATAGCAGGTCCTGAGGGCCTCTCAGATGCCAGGCACTGTCCTTGGCACTTTACATATATCAACTCATTGACCACATAGATAGGAGGCTGTGTAACTTACCCAAGTATATAAAACTTGGAAATACCATAGCTGAGATTTACTCTCAGGCAGCCTGACTTTTAGAGTCCATGCTGTTGAATGCCTCACTAGATTTTTGTGCTGAGAATGTGACAAGCCAATAAGGAATCTCAAACAGGGAAGTAACATCAGTTTTCCTGTTTATTTTGTTATTTTTAAGACATAGTGTGGAAAATGGGTTGTAGTGCATCAAGGGAAGTGGAAACTGAGCACCAGGGTAGGAGTCAGCATGATCATGAAAGATGACCCAGAGATTGGATGAGGGTGGTGGCAGTTGAGGCAGAGAGAAGTAAAGATGTTTTATTTTTGAGATAATATTTTGGAAGACAGGATCAGTGGGATTTGGTGCTGAATCAGAAGTGACAAATCATAGAGGACAGCGTCAGGGAGGATCCGCAGCTGGCATAGGAGCCAGTGTGTAGGGGAGGAGCTGCTTGCTAAGGTGGAGAGGTAGGTTCGGGAGGGAGAAGTGAAGATCAGGAGTTCCCACTTGGATAGCTGGTTTGGAGATGTACGTTTGTTTTACGGAAGAATGGACTCAAATTGTACATAGTTTAATTGGATAAATACGATTTAACAGAATATTTTTTAAAATATTTACTAGATAGGAATTAGTTGGGAGAATTTTAGACTTAGGTTTCTGGGGCTCTGTCTTCACTACCGTTTGGGTCTCTGAGTGAGGCTGATAAATTAGTGCCCCTTCGCCCTTCCCCAAGTTCTGAACAAAAAGTGAGAGATGGGTTCAAAATATTGCCTATAGTTACTGATACAGTTTGGACTATGGGACAGAATGGTGGCAGGGGAAGAGCCTACCCTGGGGAAAAGTATCAAAAAGAGCAGCTGGCTCCCAGAGCTACGCGTGGCGCTGAACCATGCATGCCAGGTTTGAGCAGCCTCCCTACCTGGGGTGGGGTGACGACTGGCCAGGGGTTGTGCCGAGGGCCTCTCTGTGCGTGGATGTAGCTGTCTGGAGTGGGGTCTCTGCTCTTCTATATGCTGTTGTTCTTTTTTCTGCGGATGGGTCACAGGATGCCTCTAGGTTCAGATGTGGAGTGGTTGCTTGTGGCATGCAGCTCTGCTTCTAGGTCTTGGATTTTAGGTGTCTGGTATTGGTTTTCCTTTTTCCTATACATGCACACCTCCTTATGTTAACATCCTCACCATCTAACTACTCTTGTCCTTAACCCATGATGGATTTTCATTCCTGCCAGAGAAATTCAGTCGAGTTTGGCTTTGTATCTTGGCAGGCCCACAGACAGAGAGATTGAACAGGGTCTTAGGGGAGCTGCTCTGTGGCCATTGGCAGTTGGAGGTGATGAACTGTTTGCAGAGTGGATGCATTTAAGAGACAGGACCATCGTTGCTGCCCTGATTTCTCCTCACAAATGGAAAACTATTAACATATACAAAACAACGTGCACTTAGCTGACAGATTGTTTTACTCACATGCCACAGTTCGGACTTCATTTAGAGAGGGAAGCGGTGAGGTTCCTTCCACGTGACCTTCCATGGTGACTCGCCAACTTCTCCTCCCAATCTGAACCTCAAATAGACTGGAAAAGCATGGGTTACCAAAGAGAATTCCACCCCCTTCCTCGTGGTTTTTTGTTAGCATGTGTGGTGGTGGAAGTCGTAGTAGGGTCTTGCCTAAGACCTTCTTGTGTTGTTGTAAACAAGAGACACTGCAGCCTTGACTTTTCGTGCTCTCTGCCTTGCTGGACTTCTCTAAAGTAGGTGCATCCACTGAGCCACACAACAGCAAAAATTTAGAAGTCAATGGAGGGGGTGGCACAGAGGTTTCTGAAATTGCCATGAATAAGGAATAAGGCATTGACATGGCACACCAGTGGATGTTGGGGATGAAGGTTTTAGTACCTTCCATTTATGTATTAGTTTTCAGGTTTTCACAGATATAAGAGTGGGTTGACATGAGTTCATAAACATATTCTTCATACCCCCAAGGCTACTTGTCCTGTAGATTATATTTGGAGACTGTTGACACCTATAGAGTAGTCATTTTTGGCCTTATTTAGAAGCACAGCTCTGTTTATTTTAGACTGATTTAGATAATTTTGAAGATTTCCTATCCCCCTTCCCAGCTCACATATGTCTTTCTAAGAAGTGTCTATTTCATAAGCACTGTACTTTCCTAAAGATAATACAACACTCAGGAAAACAGTGATCCTAAGAAAGAGAAGGGACGATTATTTGGGTTCGAAGAGCTGACATACACAGATGGATACAGGAAGCCCAAGTGAGAGCATCACTGCAGCAGGTGTGCTGTGGAGCTCACAGCACCTTTAGAGGGGTTAGGCAGTCGGTAATGGGGAAATGCGAGGTCAAGTGAAAGAGAAGTCATTAAGCCCCTTACCTGACTGTCTACCTGGCAGGTACGAGGAAGTACCTACATATCATTTCCAAATTATTGCTAGAGAAGAGAAACCTTTTTTTAAATGCAGAATTGGAATGTGTGACAGTCTTCTGGTGTAAATGTTTTTTAATTAAATGTGGAAGAGTTACGAAAGAAAATAACATTTGTGTATGGTATGAAAACAGGCACACGGTGAACCGCCGCCACCGTGCAGCTTAAGATTGCACAGATGTTCCCTCTCCAGTGCAATGCCCTGTCCTTTCACTCAGGGGTAACCGCTAGTCTGGATATTCTGCTATACCCGCCTTCCTTTTCCTCAGGGCTTGCCTCATATGTGTGTATTGCTATACAGTGTATTAATTTTGCATGTCTTTGGACTTCCTATGAATGAAGTCACAGAGGAGGAATGTCTTTCTGCACCTTGCTGTTTTCATTCACCTATATCCCGAGAGGCAGCTCTACATTCTGTGGTATTTCACAACCTTGTATGAATATAACATCTTTTCCTTCTCTTTTCTGCTATTGATGGACATTTCAGTTGGTGGTAGTTTTTTGCTATTGCATACAGTTCTGCTGTAAATGTTCTTGTACACATCAACTGGTACACATGCACATGAATTCTTTAGGGTATAGTTAAGAATACAATTTCTGAGTTACAGATATGCATATCTGCTGTTTTACCAAGTAAAGCCAGATTGTTCTTGCTTTTTTCCAGCTGTATATAAGAATTCCAGTACTTCACATACCTTAAAATGCTTGCCAACATTATAAATTTGAAATTTCTGAGTGATTTTAACTTGGATATCCCTGGTTTCCAATTATATTGGGCATCTTATAATGAGTTTATTGGCTATTTGTGTTTCCTCTTTATGAAGGGCCTATGTAAATCTTTTGCTTATTTTTCAATTGGATTATCTTTTTCTTTTTGATTTGTAAGAGTTCCAGATACCCATCTTAATTTTCTAGTCTGTGGCTTATCTTTTCATATTTTTTATGATTGGTTTAAGATTAGTATGTTGTTAATTTTAACAATTTTATCCTCTCTCCTTAAATGTATCAGTCTTTATGATTTGAGCTTCTATTTGTTTTGTTTTGGTTTTTTTTAAGAATAAAAAGAATGAAAGAGAGAAAGGAAGAGGAAGAGATTTTAGAAAAAGAGAGAAAAGGAGAAAGAAAAGAAACAGCAAAAGAAAGAAAAAATGAAAGAGAAAGAGGAAGAGATTTTAGAAAAAGAGAGAAAAGGAGAAAGAAACTGCAAAAGAAAGAAAAAAATGAAAGAGAAAGAAAGAGGAAGAGATTTTAGAAAAAGAGAGA